>NJDD01001379.1:384041-410678 GCA_002245505.1 Calephelis nemesis
CTTCTCCACTGCTCTAAAGCAAAAATCTATATATAAATAGTTGCTCTTGAATAATGTTTAATCTAAGTAAACATATTTGGGGTAAAATTACCTAATGGATACTTGAACGGGATGGTCCAACTTAAATATGTCAGCTCATTGATACCTTTTATTGCGAACAAAAGGACGTCCCTTTAAAAGGATGGTATCAATATCAGCTGCACGATGTGGAGACAAAAGAATTGTCTAATAAATATAGGTACCCTTAAGAACCTAATTGGATCGCGTGGTATCTTTTTTCTGATATTTATTTGTGTTATTTACATACATACAAATATTCACTCCAAATCCCTTACGGAGTAGGTAGAGAGTATCGAGTGCCAGAACTCACGACCCTGACAAATCTGTCTGGCTTCTTCTTTCGGAGTCTCTTGACACCACCCTCGGATTATATCCAAGTGATCTGATAATGGAATGCCGTCCTTGGTCTTTTATCTGTCATTCTTTCCACATGACTGAACCAGCGGAGCGTGCCCTTCCACATTTTAACACCAACATTTAAATAAATAAATTTCCCTGGACAAATCACACGAATTGAGTCTAACCCCAATCTAAGCAAATTATATGCTTGTGTTATGAGTGTTAGTCAACGATACTAATACATAGAAATACTTAAATAGATATCAGAATACGCTTAATAAAATACTTAATTAATAAAATCAAAATACCCAGACCAGGAAATGCAGACATCTAAATGTTCATCACACAAATGCCTGCCCCCGTCGGGAATCGAACCCGAGCCTCGCAACTCGTCGATGCAGTTAGGCGAGTACGCTAGCCACGCGACCAACGAGGCGGTCAATCGCTGATCAGCGATCCTATGTGAAGGCCAGTAAAACATCTTGTATTTTCATTTAAAAAAAGTGAAGATGTATTTAAAATTCGGGAAAAGTGCAAAAAACATATTCTATAATTTTAATTATTATTAGTTAAATCGATTCTTGTTAACATTGGCACTTTGTGAAATTCCATTGTATACATACTTTTAAAGGTAAACACTTGTACTTTTCCACCATACACTTAATATACCACTTTATGTTATGCTATAGCCAAATACTGAACGTTAAATTAAAACATACTTATTTAGTAAGTATCTTCACGCCCACATCCCCGAAGAGGTAGGCAGAGGCACAACCAGAGCACCCACGACTAGTCGAACACACTAGTGCCCGATTTCACCAAGAGCCCCTGTATTTAGGGGACCTTTTAACGTGTTTTAGGGGACGGTTTTGTATTGAAACAGTCCCGTAAGTAACGTTAAAAGGTCCCCTAAAGTATAGGGGCTCTTGGTGAAATCGGGTATAAGTCCCATAATGTGATAGGTGGCAAGCCTGTCGCCAACCGGGCGGCTTATCTTTAGTTATAAGGCCCTGATGATGCTGTGAAAAGTGAAACTGATTGGCTATAACATAACATAGATAGTATAGTGAAAAAGTACAAGAATTTACCTTAAAAAAGTGTGTATACTATTAGTTGAGCAATCAATTTAAAAAATCTTACATCACAGATAAAATGTTTTAAATATCATAACGTTAATTTGGCGATAGGCTTGCTACCTATCACGGCCATAGGTTTGTCACTTATCTCGTTGTGGTACATACGGCCAATATCAATAATCTATCTAAGATGAAAGATATCTATTTTAGATCAGTAACTAGGCAACCACTGCTATTTTCCTAAATTAAGAAAAAGGTGTGTACGCGATTCACACACGATAGAAGTTAAACTTCAGTAAATCGACAAAAGAATTAGATGATACAAGTATATTATTTAACTGTGTCTCTTACCTGCAAGAGAATGAGATGAATATATATTTGTGTTTCTTACCTGTCATTTTTCCGTTGCACCCGTTTTGTAATCACGATTCGAAAGAAGTTTCACTTCAAAAATATCTTAGCAACAAAATTTTGTTAGGCATGTCTCCATCTGTCAATAAGTAATTAATATTGACCGTACCTTCGACTAGTCGTGGGTTTGGTTGTGCCTCTGCCTACCTCTTCGGAGATTCAGGCGTGTAGACGTTAAATTTATTTAAAAATCTCAGTAGAATACTTAAGTTCAAATAATTTTTCCGTTAGGGTTCAATAAAATAAAAATTTAATAACAGACGGCCATCTCTAAAGCTAGTTGTCTAGACACAGTATGTACGCTCCCAGCTGATATAATTATGTTTTGAAATTGTCTCGTTCATCGGCCATAAGACAAAACGCCCCTGGATGCAATTAGAGGATGAATCGCGTGATCTATGCTTTGCTCTGGATAATAACTGCTTATACCACCGAAGAATACAATGGATAATACTTTTCAAATTAAGAACCTTCAAAAGTAGTTACGAGATGAGTTTAAAATATTAATCCCTCGTCTAGACTTTGCTGAAGATAATATCGTAATTAAGGTGTTCTTCATTAGCTCGTATTTTGAAGCGATATGGAGAATATAATGAGGTTCAAAGTAATATAATATATTAATATAAAATAGTACTTTTATATTAATATATTATTAATAATATATTATTATAAAGAAAATAATGACTATGAAGAACAAAAAAATGCATTTTTTTTTAAAACAGAATCATATTATACTTGTTTAGAATGTTTGTAACTCTCACTAGAGTTTTTTGGCGCAATCGAGAAAAATGATGGTCGAAGTTTTTTCATAACGATAGAATTTCGTGTTGATATTGAGTGAAATTAGTCAATTTTGGTTGCATTTTGTACAATTTTGTTCAGTGAAAGTGGACAAATGAAATAATCATGAAGAAATTAGCGTATCGTGTATTTTCGTTGCCGCCAAATCTCATTACATGAGCTTGAGTAATGAGGCTACCGCTTTACCCAAGAGCCTGACATGATTTACTGACGACTTATGACTGATGACTAATTGTAATTCATTAAAATTGATGTAAAATTTGATGAAAATTTCTGCTCGACTAATGGCAAAATTACCAACGTGAAGGCCAAAACCTAAACAAAGAAAGAAAGAACTCTCACTAAAACTGTGACTAAAATGAGGTTGTAGAGTTTTATCGGCAGGAATAGTTAAGGTGGTGGTACCAATGTGGGTGAGTCGCTGCGAAACTCTACCACCTAGTCAGATCAAGATGTCAAGGTGTTAGTGACGGTAAGCCTATGCTCGCCTTTTACGAGCTGCCTGCCACAGGAAGGCAGAAGGTCTATTCTGCAAAAGAGCCCGGACCAACACGGGGAAAATAGTTTAAATAGTACGGTATACTTCTTGCTATTAAATAATCGTTTCTAAAAAAACGTGATGTGAAGTATTTCTTAGTAAACGCTATTTTACGTTGAGTAGTGAAAAAGGTTTGTCGCATTTCTGCGCCGCTTCCGCAAACTAGTTTATCCTTAGATTTTACGTTTTTGTCACCACTCGTAGTACATTTCCGTGTACCATTCCCACCGGAAACAGCCTTTCAGTGTTCACCTGTACGGCACTAAAATACATTTTCAAGCGATGTTTATATTGACATTATATCGTGCTTTTACTATGAGTTATAAGAGTAAACTTTTAAATTTTTACCCTGCACCTTGCACTACTCGAAGAAATAAACAATTTAAGCGAAATAAAACTTTAATTTGTTTATTAAATTGAACACAAAGATTGAGTACTTTTTAAAATTTCCTTGAGAGCTTATCACCAGATCCGACTTAGTAATAGCTTAAATATAAATGCAAACACTGTTTAATAAGACCCAAAAATGTAAGCCTAATATGAAGACATTGTGAGAGCGAGAGACTTGAAGTGTTTGAAAAGTGGCATTGAAAAAGGATGCAAGGTATCAGCTGGATGAATATGTATAAATTTTAAAGAAAGAAAAAAAAATCGCCCCAGATAGGATTTAAACCTGCAACTTTTCGTTAAATTTGTAAAAAAATAATCCAAGCACAGGGCAAGTGATAAAATAAAAATACGTTGGATGAATATGATTGAAAACGAAAAGATACTGTTATAGAGTTATAAATAATAAAGAACAGGAAGTAAAGAAAATTCATAGCTACCATACAATCTGTATAAAACATAGAAGTAAATGCGTATAGAAAATGATGCGGGAAAAACTACATCAACTACTGCTTGTTGTTGGATTAGGGTAAAGGAGGCTGCAGCGACATGATACCAGGAGTTCAAAAAATAAATAAAAATAAATTTCAATGGACAAGTTACACAAATTGAATCTAACCAAAAGTAAGCTAATTAAGTGCTTGTGTTATGGGTCAACGATACTAATACATAGAAATACTTAAATAGATAACGTAATAAATTTAATAAACATCCAGACCCGGGAATGCAGACATCTAAATGTTCATCACACAAATGCCTGCCCCCATCGGTAATCGAACCCGAGCCTCGCGATTGATCTGTGTATTTAGACGTGTACGCTAGCCACTCGACCAACGAGGTGGTCAAAAATCGACGAAAGAGAAATCAGAGTGAAGATCGAGTTAAAGATTATTTCACCGTCAGGACCAATGCTCTTTTATACAAGAAGAGAACATACATCATTAACAGGATGTTAGCTCATTTAACGAAAGTGTACCATGTTCCTAAAACCGAAATACATTCAAGACAAAGTTCGTCTTCTTCTTCTTTTATAAATATGGCTTTCGGTCGTTTTTCACGACTACTTTGCCAATGTCAAGTTAATTAATTTTCATACAGTCATTAGTCACTATGTACAAAGTCATGTCAGGTCAGGGTCTTCAGTAAAGCGGTGGCTTTGTTACTCAAGCTCATCTAGAGAGATTTGACGGCAGTGAGGAAATAGACGATACACTAATTACTTCCTGATTATTTATTTCATTTGTGCACTTTCACTGAACAAACACAATCTAATTCCCACCTAAATTAATAAATTTTACTCAATATAAATACGAACATTATGACCATCTTTATTCACGATGGCGCAAAAACTGTAGACAAAATTAATAGGTCTTCCTTATTGACAGATGACGTATAGAATACCTTCACAAAAAATTATCCGACACGTCACACGGATGTGATACAATAAGATTGCCTTATCTCCCCCATTTCGGTCTTTACATGTTATTATCCATATCGAAAGTCGGATCACGGATGATATTACATTTTCATGTCTACAATACATTATTATGTGCAAAAATGTATCAGATATGTTTTTAAATTAGCCTTGAAAAGTGCTTTTTAAAAATAATAATGTGTGCGTGTACTAACGTACACTCGTAAGAAGTGAAGAAGTGAAACTTTTTTATGACGTTATTTTTCAAAAAAATAATTTACTATATGCAACTTTACAGAAATTGGTTAAATAAAGTTTATTGCCTACTCCGCTAGAAAAAATATACTTTGAATCACGCGTGGTAGGGATAAGAACAAAGATGGCGCGTAACGGAAAAATGTGACGCGTAACGAAAAAATGTTACACTATTTTTTTTCCAACCCCGATAAAGAAATTTCACTTCAAAAAGTTTAAAATTAATAGATTTTGCTGAAACTCCTTGTTACTCATAACGAGCACTTCTGTTAGATTTTAAAAACCGCCATTTTGTTGCGTCCACCATATTGTACTCATAATGGCGGCATTTTGGTATTTATGCACTGCCGCGAAAACTTAAATTTCAAATCATCCGAGAACAGAGGTAGTAGACCAATGTTTAACCTTCAATATTTTGATTATGATACAGAAAAAAACTAAAAATACTTTCGCAGTAGTGAAATGTGAGAACAGAAGAGAAGTTTCACAAAGCTTCCAAAAAGAACTAAAAACTGCTTTTTTTATCAACATAGTTAACATATTAAAAAAAAACCTTCAGATGGATTTTCTGATGGACAACAAAATATCTTATAACTCGAAAGTGTTCACTATACCCATCCCATCATAGGCAGAGGCGCAACCGGGGCACCCACGATTAGCCGAAGACACCAAGTCCCACAATGTGATAGGTGGTGAGCCTATCGCCAACCGGGCACATATCCAATCAATGGCAACATTAATGCTATTAGCAAATTGAAAATATACATTTTCTAAAGTTTTTTGCTGCCCGACCCGGGGACCGAACCCGGAACCTTCAGAAGTCAAGTCCGCGGCAGACCGCTAGACCAAAGAGGTATCTTCAATTTTTTGTTAGTAAAACTGTGTTACACACTAAATCAACGGGCGTGTAAGTTTTATTATTACTAAAGCCAACCGGTTTCACTTATCACAGCATTATGTTAGTTACTAGCTACCAAATACTTACTGCACTTTAAAGTGAAAATTTTTGAATGTTTAGTTATAAAGGCCCAATGATGTTAATTAAACCGATGAGCTACAGTGTTACTTAAAGAAAAGGTATCTACACGCCAATATCTCCGAAGAGGTAGGCAGAGGCACAACCAGGGCACCCACGTCATAGATGGCAAGCCTATCGCCAACCGGGCACATGTCCAATGCAAAGCAAAATTTTTTTATAAGAAAAATGGACAAAACCACATTTTCTTTTTATTGCCTGACCCCGGGCAGCAAAAAGAACATTCGAACCCGGGACCTCGTGAAGTCAAGTCCAATACTTGGACCACTAGACTACAGAGGCGATAACAAAATCAGTCACCTATATTGTAACTTAAAATTATAAATAAAGTATATTGCTGAAAAGTACAAGTATTATTTAAAAAATGCATATCTCACTTTGATAACCGACTTAAGCGCCAACAAAAAAGTGGGAACAGCTGTTTTATTTGAAGCTTCAATTTCAACTGAATACCGCAAGCAAAATTAAAGCGGTAGACAATGGAAAAGTAGCGCAAATCGCAGCACGTTTCGAAGCCATGCTAGGAAAATTAATTTTAATCCGAGGGTGTAAATAAGATAGAATTTCACCCTTGCTTATCTTAGGTTACTTAATGAGGCTTACGTAGCGTCAACATTACATAGAACATGCCAGAAAATAACATGCAGTATTCGTAATACATGCTTATTATCTTGTGTATATACAATGAAAATAATGTTAACTCTTTGCCTTTTATTTCACAAATAGCTTTTTTTAGTTCCATTAAGAATTTATGATAAACTAGCTGTCCTGCCGAAGTCGTATGGGAAAAATTTAAATGTTTTTTTTTTTAATTCTTAAACCTTTCCTGGAGTAAAAAAAATAATTTAATAGCAAATTAGCCAAATCAGTTCAGAGTTTCGGTTATGCGCATACATACGATTCGGTGACTCATTTTTATATATACAGATTAATTATTAACAGGTTAGTATCTTCACGCCCATATCCCCGAAGATATAGGCAGAGGCACAGCAAGGGTACCCAAGATTAGCCGAAGACACCAAGTCCCAAAATATGATAGGTGGCAAGCCTATCGCCAACCAGGCAACTTTCCGAAAATTGGAAAAATCGCATTTTTTTTTGTCCGACCCGGGAATTAAACCCGGTCAATGACCTCATGAAGTCAAGTCCAACACCTGGACCGCTAGATCACAGCGATTACTTTCGATTATTTGCGAAATTTGGTGGAATTTAGTTGTATACATAATTTCCAAATAAGACTTCTACTTTTCCACGGTACACTTTATATTACACTTAAGCCGACTTATTTCAATTTATACAGAATAATCAGGGATTTTCAATTAAGATAAGTAATAAAACTGGCTGGCTTATGTGTAATATAAAATTTAAATAAGTTGTATTGTGGAAAATTTCAAGTGTTATTTGAAAAGTGTGTTTCAACTTTATCTTGTATAAATTAACCGCCATCCTATTATCTGTAGTCATTACGAATAATACGTATTGGCATAAAGTAAAGATTAAAGAAACGATTACATAAGAATAAAATCCACTGTATACATAGTTCATTTTAAAAAATTCTCACGACATTAACCTAGCTTACCTAATTCCTCTGAAATTTACTTGAGTATGCTTTTTCAGGTGGTAATATTACGAACACAGCTCTCCTGATAGTAACACCCGAATTATGACCTGATTGTATTATATGATTGTTGATATGTATTGGTTGATGATGTATTGTATGATTGTTTATGAAACAACACTATAACCCGTATTCAAGAAGCACACTTGGTTAAGTAATTAAAGAACGCTGTGCGAAGTACGACATTTAGCTACGCGTACGTAGGCAGAAGTGCAACCAGGTCACCCACAACTAGCCAAATATATTAAGTCAAACAATATGATAAGTAGCAAGCTTATTGCCAACCGTGCACATATTTAGCAATGAACGTTCTCTTTTTACGCTACGGAGGTCGAATCCGAAACTTCGTGAAGTCAAATCCAACAACGGATCATTAGACCAAAGATTACTTACTATATAGTGCTAGAAATTCTCAGTCTTCATCTTACTTGTTTCTCGAAAATGTGAGCGTGATGTTAGTTTTAATAATTTCTTGTATTATGCTCAGGTGCACAAAATGTACAGGGTAATATATCGTGGTTTGCTACTCAAATCCTTATGTATTGGACGGCTCTACGGACAAAAATGATGGCAGTACCGCTTGTGCTGATCTATCGTCTACAGCTGCTCGGCAATGTAGACACGAAATACTCTATGTTATTTCTAGATATTCTAATATCTAAGACATAGGCTAGATTTTACATACAAGAAAAGTCAAAAAGTAGCTGTCTAAATATTTAGACCGCCCCGTTGGTCGACGGGTTAGCGTACCCGACGCGGTATTCGCAGATCAATCGTGACGATCGAGTTTGATTCCCAACGGTAACAGACATATGTGTAATCTGGATGTCTGTACTTCTGGATCTGGGTGAATATTAAATTTATTCTGATATTTTTATGTATAAGAATCTTTGACTATAACATACAATTATGTAACTTGCTTGCTTTGGGGTTACATCCAATTTCTTAAGGGATATTAATTCATTAAAAATAAATTAAAAATTTAAGAAATTCACTGAGAACCTTTTAAGTTAAAAAAATATATTTTTGTGTCCTAGCAAATTAAGAAATATACCGGATTATTTCTTATTAAATTTTCTTTGTTTGAAAGATAGGGATATTTCAAAAAATCTAAGCTAAGGAGGAGGTATTAGCCCGATTATTCAAATAGAATTGAATCCTTTTACAGCTACTCTCTCTTAAATTTTCATCTTCTATTATTGAAAATATATATACTCATATTAATTTGTAAGTTTCACTTATAGATAATTTGTAAGTTTCGATCCGGTAAATCTTTAAAAAACAAAAATAAATAAATGGCTTACTATAAAGTAACCCAGTAAGTGAGTTATTTTTTTCTATGTTTTTTGTATTATAAAGTAGTTGACAAATAGGTGGTTCTCTTGAGGGTGAGAAACAGCCACCACCACAAAATAAAAAATAGGTATCACAGGCGCCAGTTATACTTAAGGTATGTAGTAGTACCAATCAAAGTAAACTGCTACACTTCGTGCGCTGCGCTGCGCTACCTAGTAAAATTGTATTTTTTTATATATTATCTACCAGTATTGCTTACATAAGGCAATATGGTTCAATTTTTATTAGAAATAATTTTATTTAGAAATTAAACTAAATGTTTATGTAACTGAAAATGTGTATAAACAATTATTAATGCTTTTTATTTATTAATAATTTCAATAACTAATTATTAATAAAAACTGTAATTGTACATAATTCCTAGGAAATGTAAAAAGCTCCTAAACTTGTAAAATACAGTGTTTTGACACAAAATAGAAAAAACTAAATTTTTGTGTAGCTCAATTCTATGAGCGTATACGTTCAGTTTTTTTACAAAATTCACAACAAAATTCCATCCAAAGTAACATGTAAACTACATTGAAATATATAACACATAAACGTAAAATTATAATGTGATTTTGTATCCCCTAGTTGGTCGAGCCCTAACCCACGCCTAACTCTAGCGACTCGAGTTCGATTCTCGACGGGGGTAGGCATTTATGTGATGAACATTTAGATGTCTGCATTTCCGGGTCTGGTTTTTTTTCTGGTATCTATTTAAGTATTTCTATTAATGTCGTTGACTAACACCCGTAACACAAGCATAAAATTTACTTACTTTGAGGTTAGATTTTGAGTAACTTGTCCTTGATATTTGTATTAGATAGGTGCAGCTTTTTTAATATCTCGAAAATCTAACCAGTCTCAATATTCAGGTGCCATTTCGCTAAGGTAATAGGTATCATTATATATTCAGGTGTTGCCTCCTTTTAATAAGAAAACGTACATAGCAATGTATATCCGTAATATCTTTATAATGGGACATGATAATGGCGAAGAATCACAATATCTCGTTTATAACGAGAGAAACAAAGAAAAGAGACGTGTTTCGAATGCCAATAATAAATCACCAGCTGAAGGCTATTGGACACAAAAAGTTAACGTACATTTTCCCGAGGCTTTTACCGTGCTTTCTATTCAAATAATTATAATGATGCACAACCTGAATCAATATTTTTTTTTTAAAGTTATTATACAATAGCATAAGTGTTGGAACTATTTACGATGATTATAATGATGCACAACCTGAATCAGTAGTTTTTTTTAAAAAGTGAATGTACAACAGCATAAGTGATGGAACTATTTACGATAATTATAATGATGCACAACCTAAATCTGTAGTTTTTTAAAAATTGAATGTACAACAGCGTAAGTGTTGAAACTATTTACGATGATTATAATTACGCACAACCTAAATCAGTAGTTTTTAAAAAAGTTAATGTACAACAGCATAAGTGTTGGAACTATTTACAATGATTTTACTGATGCACAATCTGAATCAGTAGTTCTTAAAAAAGTTAATGTACAACAGCATAAGTTTTGGAACTATTTACGATTATTATAATGGTGCACAACCTGAATCAGTAGTTTTTTTGAAAAGTTAATGTACAACAGCATAAGTGTTGGAAATATTTACGATGATTTTACTGATGCACAATCTGAATAAGTAGATTTTAAAAAAGTAATTTACAACAGCATAAGTTTTGGAACTATTTACGATTATTATAATGATGCACAACCTGAATCAGTAGTTTTTTAAAAAGTTAATATACAACAGCATAAGTGTTGAAACTATTTACGATGATTATAATGATGCACAAACTGAATCAGTAGTTTTTTTAAAAAGTTAATATACAACAGCATATATTTTGGAACTATTTACGATGATTATAATGATGCACAAACTGAATCAGTAGTTTTTTTAAAAAGTTAATATACAACAGCATAAGTGTTGGAACTATTTACTATGATTATAATGATGCACAAACTGAATCAGAATTATTTTTAAAAGTTAATATACAACAGCGTAAGTGTTGGAACTATTTACGATGATTATAATGATGCACAACCTGAATCAGTAGTTTTTTAAAAAGTTAATATACAACAGCATAAGTGTTGGAACTATTTACGATGATTATAATGATGCACAAACTGAATCAGTAGTTTTTTAAAAAGTTAATATACAACAGCATAAGTGTTGGAACTATTTACGATTAATATAATGATGCACAAATTGAATCAGTAGTTTTTTAAAAAGTTAATATACAACAGCATAAGTTTTGGAACTATTTACGATGATAATAATGCTGCACAACCTGAATCACTAGTTTTTTTAAAAAGTTAATATACAACAGAATAAGTGTTGGAACTATTTACTTCTGGTGGTAAATTTAAAAACAGATTTTCCTAAAGCTATTTTTTGTTTTTTTTTTGTGATAAGTCAGCGAACGAGCACACAGGTCTTCTGATGTGGCTTATAAACACCATATATGTTACAGTTACGTAGCTATCCTCCAACTGGGGTGTTAGGCCAATTGTGCGAGTCTATTGGCTACGGCTGAATAGCAGTTTACTACCAGTGGCCTTGTTAGTACTGACCTATATTTTAACTTACGAGCTGCATGGCAGAGGCAGATAATGTATTCTACTAAATAAACCCGGACCAAGACGACGAAAGTGTATTTACACTCGTATCTTTGAAAAGGTAAGCAAATGTACCCAGAGCACCCCCGATCATCCAGAGCTTCTTAGACCCATGATTATATGGCAGATGGCGAGTATTTCACAAACCGGGCTTTTATCTAATCACAAGCAACATTGCTTTTATTAGAAAATTAAAAAAAAAAAAACTTTTCAGTTGGCCCACCTAAAACTCAAACTCAAATTAAATTTATTTTATAGGTAAGGCATAATACACATAAATCAGGTCAATATTACTTACATAAATAACGTTGTCCATACACAAACATTAACATCACAGAATAAATTTCGGCAAAACTTAACAATTATCATTTCAACAGCTGTTCATTATGAACAGAGTGTTTGGGGATACTACGTATAATAAAATAATCATAAAATGAGTACATAAACCTCGGACCCGGGAATCGAATCTATGAATTGGACTAATAATAAATAAACTAATAATAAAATGAGGCCACAGAGGCGATTGAAACATTATACTCTTCGTCATCGTTTTACACCATACTTGTATCGGGTTTGTTGGAGCTAGTCCCAAACAAACTTTTATTTTTTGCATAGCTCTTTCAAAATCGGTTTAAACGCGTTGTTTACTATCTAAAATGTACTTTATGCTTGGGGGACACTCGAATTTAGTAACTCAATTTTGCTTCAGTTGCTTTCTTAGAATCAAACGATTGAAAAGAATTCAAAAAGATTCCTAAAGAGGGAAATGTAGTCTTTTGTGAATAGGTACAGCTATGGGTGACTTTCAAACCTTTCAACGACAAATAGTAGCTGTTTCTTCACTACTACATTAGATTGAGAACAACGGTGTCTTACGTAATCCCTATGTTTTGCACTAGCAGTTTCACGCAGCTTCGCCTGCGTAACTTGGCTTCTACTATACCGATTTGAATGAAACAAAGCCTATGTCACTCGTGGATAACGTAGCTTTCGAATGGTGAAAGAATTTTTAAAATCGGTCCAGTAGTTTTTGAGCCTATTAATTACAACCAAAGATACAAACAAAGTTTTGCTCTTTATAATATTAGTATGATTTAGAATAATGTAATACTTATTGCATTATTTTAAATGCAAAAGTCGGTCTGTCTGTTACGCTTTCACGGCATAACCAGAGGACCCGCTTAGAAAAAAATTGATATTCATGTAGATAAAGATTCACATACCTATACCAACTATAATTAAAAAACAATTACCAACTACGATGGGGTCTAAAAATTTGTATAAAATCTATTTCACGCTCTCAGAGTAGCGAGAATAATATTATGTAGTTATAAGACTCATACAAGGTAGTAACAACTTGCTACATCGCTTCCTATAATTACTGGTCACCATGTTAGTGAAAAACCAGTGCTCGCCTTTTACGAGCTTCATGATAGGAAACCGTGGATCCGGATCTGTTTAACAGTTGCAGAATGTATAACAATTAATATCCAAATTTTTTCAATTACAAATTGGTGTTAGTTACACTATTTATAACTCAAGAACAGCTGAACCGGTTAGGTTGAAAATTGGTGGGGAGGTAACTTAGAACCAAGAGAAGCACACAGGATACTTTTTTTTATCCTGTTCGATTGTGAGGAAACTGGGAAAAACGTTTTAATTTTTCCCATAAAAACTGAACGGGCGGAATGAAGTTCTATAGTGAAGCAATATATCTATTAACACGTGATGCCAAAACTTTGGACCCCTTTTGGCACACCTATAGTTTATATGTAGGAGAAGTGCAGAACGCTAATATTTTTCAATAATGATGCTTATAAAGTACATCAAATCAATAAATAAAACTTTACCCACACTACCATGCATTTGACAGACACAAACAAATATATTGATGATAACAATAAAAGATCACAGATGGCGCACCATACAGTTTGGAAACAAAGTAGTTAGTAGGTCTTGAGAAATGAAGATGGCGTTCTTATTTAAAAGATATTAAAAGTTGCGGGCACTAGTTAATAAAATTGTCTGTAACTTTTGCAATTAAAAATAAAATTATTTTCCACTTTATTTCTTCCAACGGATGATTATGTTTCGTAAAGTCATACGAACCATATCTACATTCTTTTTAACCTCGTTCTGGTATTCATTTCGGCTGTTCACTCGTAAAATTTTAATGGCCGCCGAAAATGCTCGGCTTGATGTAGGAAACTAAGGGATCAGTTCCAACAAAGTGACTTTCCGTAGGTTCGCGTGCTAGTGAATTAATTACGGTTTACGATAGAATAAGGATCTAAATGATACCGAATTCAGCGTACAAAAGTGTAGCGGTGATAGTTTTGAGGGAAATTAGTTTATTGTTGGTATAACTGAAATAAAAAGTTTTTTGTTTTAAAAAAAGTATCTTCACGTCCATATCCTCGATGAGATAGGCAAAGGCACAACCAATGCACCCACAAGTAGGCGAAGCTACTACAAACGATTGAAAATAACTGAAAAAAGATTCCTGCAGAGGGAAATGAAGTCTTTTGTGAATAGCTACCTTTACCTTAGCGATAGGTGCCTTTTAAACCTTTCAACAACAAACAAGGATCTGTCTCTTCACTGCTATACTAGATTGAGAATCAATGAAGAAGTGAATGAAGAAACTAGAAAAAAACCAAGGCACCTACAAATAGTCGAAGACACTTAGTCCCACTATGTGATAGGTGGAAACCGGACACATATTCTATTCCGTGCAACATTATTTTTATTAGAAAATTGAAAATATACATTTTCTAATTTTTTTTGTTTCCCGACCCGAGGTTCGAACCCGGGTCCTAAAGAAGTCAAGTCCGACGCACGCCGGACCGCTAGACCATAGAGATTTATTTATTTGTTTTACTAAAGAATATTTTTTTTCATGCTTTAGCCTCTTAACGTTATCAATGTCTGTTTGTCACAAAAACTTAAGAACTCTGGATCGATTTGGAATTTTCTGAACTATTTGTGGTAATTAAGGGAAGATCTAAAGATAAGAAAAGGGTTAAGCTGATAAAAGACTAGGAAAATTTGGAAAATTTAAAGAAAAACCATAACAAGTACTGTGATTGATTTATTGACGAGAAAGAACAGAAAATTATATGCTAAAATACAAAATGTTCCAAAAAAAAACAACTTTTCAAATTTCCTCAAAACGGTTAAAACGAATATCGCCAGGACAGCTAGTGTGTAATACATCTCATGAGAAACTATTCAAATCATTTAGACAAGAACAAATTTATAGATTAGACTGAAATACGTTATTATAATTGTGTACATTTTTTCCTGTGTTTTTCTTCATATCATAAGATGGAATTCCACCAAGTGCCGACGATAGCAGGAATAGATTCTACTTCATATGGGTCCGAGCACCTAACAAGAATATATACCAATAACTTTCTTGTGAAGACACTTGTAAGATGGGAAAATTAAACAACACGACTGAAGCGAGCTGGAAATTACTGAAATTTTAATACCTTACCTATTCCTACCGCTGCAACATGAGTGCTCTTTATTGTCGTATTTAAGTTAGGTGGGTTAGTCCCACGATTACTTATTTATTTACTTAAAACTATTACGCTCTAATTTTGATGTCTAATTAACTACATTTAGCAATAACAGGATTTATATTTTGAAAAACCACAAATAACCATCTTTAATCTACAAAAGCATTTTAAGTGACGAAGATTTATTCATTATCCATTATATCTACCGTGTTTCATTTAATCATCAAAAATAATTGTCTCTTCCTTTGTCATGAGAAGAAAGTCAACAATCTCCTTAATACCACGTCCGCCAATAAAATAACTCTCAAATAAATCCATTTGCCGTTCATTTCTTAATTGAATTCTCAAAGTTTATTTTCGCCCACCCTCTCTTAAAGTAAGACTTACATCACTGATCTGTTGACAAAAAGTTTAGTTTAATACATTATAAGTTACTGTACAGGGCTGTATTTAGTTGAGGTTAAAACGGGCGCTAGAAAGCAAGGCATGGTTATACAAGAGAAGTAAATGCTCGTCTTATCCTACTAATATTATAAATGCGAAAGTTTGTATGTTTGTTTGTCATTTCTTCAATTATAATCTGTTGAACCGATTTTCCTGAAATTTGGGACACACATAGAGGGTAGCTTGGATGAAAACATATAACAGTTTTTATCCTGAAAAAAAATTAAATTCATAGAAAAACAGCTAAGTAGCTTAATACAATTCACAATTAAATTTAAGCTTTATACAATTTTCATCAGGAGTAAAATTTTCCCAGTGGTAGCAAGTAAAAGTTTGGCATCTGTCTATGTAGGTACGTGAATAACGATTACATCTAGGTTTGATGTACCTGAGATTTTTTGTATGTTTTTATAATTTGAATTCCTGACTCTCTTTCTATTACTGTGTGTGTTTAAATTAGTTTAGTATGGCTTACCATATAAAATTACCGCCATTGTCTGTCATATCAGGGTCTCAGGTAATGTGTGGCATCCTTACCTAAGTTTATCAAAGTGGCGGCATATAGAAAATACGTGTTAAAATGATTTATTAATGATTTGGGTTTAGAAAAGTAAATTGATTTTTTCCTTGTTGGTCTGCGTTCTCTGCCAAGGAGATTATGAAAGGCGATCGTAAGTTAAAATGAAGGTAAAAGTAAGTAAGTATCCTCACGTCCATATCGGTTAGGCAGTGGCACGACCAAGACACCTACGACTAGCCGAAGACACTAAGTTCCACAATGTGATAGGTGGCGGTCAAGTTCAATACTTGGGCCGCTAGACAAAAGAGGCGATCAAATGAAAGTCATTACTAACAATACGGTTGGTGGTAGAGTGCAGTGCAGCAACTTCGCCGAGTAAAGAAGTTCGCATTTCTTTACCTATTCCTGCCGCCGTGATGACTCTGTCATATACCTTTTCGGCAAGTAGGGTAGCAAGTAGACTCGCGCAATAGACTTAAAATCTTATTATAATTGTTTTTATTATATCAAATTTGTTAAGCATGTCGATTTTGCCGCCGTAGGGCAGCTATGCTTAAGACGGCCCTGTATCCGTGATAGACTTATTCACTGTAACTCCGGAACAATTTCAAAATGACATTTTCAGTTTACTTTACTTAACCATCAGTGAGTGAAACTCATTGCTTAACTTAGCTATGGACTATGTCGCATTAGACACAACTTAACCTGGGGACTGATTCCGTATCTTTTTAGTGATGATGATGATAATTAATCGAATAGCTGTCAAATAAAGTGTTTTATATTTGCTATCTAATGTGACTAAAGCATAGAAATAGGAATATATTATAAAGAAGTGCAACAATGTTCTGTAGCAAATTTAGTTGTATAAATACCGTTGGAATCGACATATAACTTAACAACATCTCTTTGTCTCTTTTTAACAAATGTTGATATTATAAACGCCGAAAGAGATAACGACATTTTTGTCTATGCTCATTTTGGCGTCGATTTAAATTGACGTCAGTTGTGAGGCTTGCCAAGAATTCATATTTAGTGTTCAATTTTTATAGTGCAGTATACTATTACAATTGTCGATATTTTATTTTACGTTCCCAGAAAAGAATATTTGGACAAGATAAAAATGTATACCATTGCCACTGAAAATATCAATCATGGTCTATTGTTACAAGAATTATTTCAAGTGCTCACTTTTAAGTAAGGAAAGTGGTTTTAATATAATCTGATCACATTTTTTTATAATGATAATGAATACTGTAATAAAAATAAAGACTTAACTTAAGTAAAAGTAAACATATTTGCACATCACAATGTAAAAAAAATATGCTGGTGAAAAGTGAAAAAATGTTATTTCATTCTTTTCATTACATTTCCCTATTTATAAGCCAACTGAGTAGCTACACATTAGTAGCAATTTCAATCGAGAGGTAAGTAAATAATAATTCATATCTATATTAATAGATCATGTATCGATATCGGAATACTACCTTTTCTGACGCAAACTTTGTTTTGTACTGTTGCTCGCGGCTTTGCCAGCGTGATAATATTATTTAGATATGTTTCTTTAGTGTCTAAAACAATTACTATACCAAATTTGTCGAAATCGAAAATTGGTACGAGTATTTTACGTAATTAGTGTGCGGACAAGTACATGGCGATGATAAAATAGAACCATAATCTATAGACGCATTGAATATTATAGTGAATACCTTGACAAGGACCTAATGAAAGAACTGGGAGGTTGCTGATTGATCATACTTTTTAAAAGTTGACTGTATTGTGTTTTATTATATTTGGAGTTTGCCTAAAGCACATCAAAATGTGTGCTATAGTTTGTGTTTATCGTTGGAAACGTAACTATAGTAAAAATTGATTTGTCAGGGGCTTATTGAAAATTTTTGATTTTAAGATTATGGATTATGGATTACGTATCGATATCGATACTTTACGTTTTTTGGACAGCCTTAGTAATGTCAAATGGCAGCCATATTTAGTAGCCAGCGGCAGGCTTTTTCGGTAACTATTTCATGTCCATATACTTAGAGCTCAATGGACTAAAGTAAATACAATGGAGACAGCAAATACAAAACACGTCATTTGACAGATATTTGACGTACACTATAGCCAGTGATCATCACTAAAAAGATATTAAATAGCCCTGCTGGACCTCTATCTTTATGTGTTAGAGGTATCACTTATTATTATTGGTTTTAGATTATTTTGTAATTAAAAAAATACAAATTAATTATTACATATTTTGTGATATTATTATTTTACGTTAGTGCTCGCTGTTGTCGTGTTCTGAACTTTTAGCCAGTTTAATAACTAGATTATAGAAGAGGAAAAATCCCATCCTCTGGTAAGTTACATAATATTAAAACAATATGTTTAGTGTCTTCAAGTACTCGTATAAACTATAAAATAGTATGTTCATGCATGTTTACCCTAGGAGGTAGACATATTACATACAACTAGGGGACTCACGATCAGCCGAAGTCTTGCGTGATAAGTGGCAAACCTGTCCAATTTTTACAAAAAAAATAGAAACATGTTTTGAGGCGCTTCATCCAGGAACCAAACACACGTTTTCATGTAGTAAACGCCGGCAACGGACATCACGGAGCCGACTGAAAAAAGACATTTAAAACCCGATTTCAAATCTGCACAATCTACGCAGATAAACAGAGTAGGAATACGATTAAAGATAAAACCCAAGAAAGTCCATTCGTCACAATTGTGAAAGCCTTTTTTATTGCATTTATATGTGTCTAAAATAGAATGGTACGTATCCTGAACCTTATGAACACCCAAGTACCCATAAAGACAACATTAAAACATTGGGTCTTTTTACACTTTATTATTATTGAATGTGAAAGTCGGCTTATATACTAGCAATTCGACGAGAAGACCTCGCCAGTCAGATGTTTTATGGGAAAATCAATAGCTCTGATGATGGGCGTGGGTCCGAAACGTCATGGCTTATGAACTCTGCTTTACGATGAACATTGAAACGCCATTCCATCTTCCCTATATACCTTCAGTTATCAAAGATTATATCAATAACCTTTTTACTTCTTTCTTTACAAACTTTAGCGGTACTTTCGGTGTTATGTCTTTTTGTATTGGCTTTTAAAATGGCTCTAAAGAAAACGCAGCTACACTCAATGAAATAGTATTGTAGCTTGTATTTGAAGTAAATATGTAATTAGTACCTACTTACGATAAAGAAATAATTATTATGACTATATTGATAATATTTTATTATTGAATTTGCTTTCAGTAGAAGAAAATACTTAATAGGTACCTACTATGTTTTAAAAATTACTTAGTTTAAAATGTATTAAAATGGCTGTCCCAGCGAACTTTTCAAAAAAAAGTAGATGTAGATTCATTTAAAAAGCTTTCCCCGTGTTGGTCCGGGCTCCTTTGAAGAATTTACCATCTGCCTGCCTGTCAGACAGCTCGTAAACGACGAGTATAGGCTTACCGTCACTAGCACCGTGACATCTGACTAAGTAAAAGAGTATCGCAGCGACTTGCCTGGATATATTGCTAGAGGCCTAACATCCTGGCCTTATGTTGGCAATGCAACGTTATCATTTATCTATGGTGTCTCCTGGCATCGTGAATTTCTCACTATCAGTATATGAGTCTGCTTGTTTGCCTCCCAATACCAGGACACCCAAGTTCAGCCGGAGATACTTTAGTCCCACAATGTGATAGATCGCAAACCTATCGCCGACTGGGCGTTTTTAGGAAATTGAAATATATGTTTTATGACCCAAGATACTAATTGTTCCGTGGCAATTTTCTACCTATCCCGACCGGCCGACGTGACCGGCCTATCACGACGTGGAAACGCACCGCGTCAATACCACATCGTTCTATGGTGACAGCGTCATGACGTGATGTGGACAAGCCCCCGACAACCGGCATATCTTCTACTAGCTTTATTCTTTATTAGCTCTATACTCTATAATAACGTCATTTCGGTTTGAAAATAAGGCAGTTGGTAAACATACATTATGTGCTTTAGGTACCAGGCCGAGGTTAGCAACACGCCATTTAAATTATTATTCTTGTCTCTTGCCTTGAGGAGAGCCGTGTGCTTGCTCGTTGACCTTTAACATGAAAAAAACTTATTTCTATTTGTTCAATGTGACAAACCTGCTATCATTATACTATTAAAAACTAAAGTACGGCTTAACCGATTTGAAGCAGCTTAGAACCAAGGGCCGGTCATTGCATACTTTTTATTCCATTCGACTCGGACGAAGCTAGAAAAAACAATATCTATTTTTTTTCCTACGTATACAAACTAAACAGGTAGAACGAACTTCGCCAGACAAGCTAGTTTAATATAAACTTTACAAAGGAAACTTTACTGAATATTACTTAATTACTGAATAAAATATATAGTAAATATATTCCGTCGTTGAACTGTGACCCTAAAAGCAATTATAATGCTAATAATATATTGTCAGCAACCATAGCCATTGACGCACGACGCTAACGGATCGTTGGAGATCGAGTTACGCAAGTTTCAGCTAAGTTTTAAGACCCTGCCGAAGGCCTCTTAACTATCTTCCTTAAGAGAATTGTGCAGCAAAAGCACTGTGTTAAAGTGGATAATCAAGGCGAAGTATTGCTATCGCCATGTACCGTACATTTTGTCATGACTCGTAAATAGAACAATGGCATTAATGAAAATTTAGATATTATTGACATATTTGACAAAGAAAATGACATAAAAACGTAGACGATCTTAAATATGTGATCTTTGTTTTTATTTTAAAGCGTTTTTGAGACTGTAACCGGAAACTGATGAACGAATTTTAGCATTAAATATTCTTCTTTGTTTAATTTGAATTGTTTAAGTACTATGACGTTATCACAACTTAAAGTAATTATAGTAAAAGAAGCATTACTTCATACGAACATTTTCATTTTTAGACTTAAAAAATTTATAGTAATTATCATACAATATAGACTTTACAATACAATTGCTACATTATTTATGCATGTTTCATATTTTTTTATTCCAAACATTACAAGTTACAACTAAAAATAAATATAACAAGCCAGACAATTTTAGATAAGTCTATGAATTTGCCGATATGTGGTAATAATTTAGTTCAATACTTAGTTTATTTCTCTTAATTTACTCTGTAATAACCACATTATAATATTTTTTTTTATATTATTAATTTTTTTTGTTAACTCTGAATTCAATCAATAAGAACTTTAGAGCATCACACAAACTTGCTGAAAATAAGTAATTACTATCTTGACTATTTTTTTAAGTGAGTACAAATGCACACTATACTGTCCTCTTACCGCCTTAGTTAAGAAGCGTCTTATGAGAACTTTGACGCTGAGATTGAGGAAGCTATTACAGGATCCGTTCACTTAGATATAAGCAGGTTGTCACTTCCACGATCGACTTTGTGAGTTGTTTGCTTTGTTGACGCAAGCTCCATCTAATTTAACTCAAAAATCAAGACAGCAAAGTTTTCTAATTAATTAGCCGACTCATAAATGTATTATACTAAAGATTATATTATTTTCAACCAAATATTTTATGTACACATGAAATTCCGTGACGAATTCACTAATGTCTAGATAGGCATAAAAACAAATCAATAAAATATTATGATTAACTCATTTATAAAAAAAAAATACAAAATTAATACGATACTTCATGTGTTAACTTTAACAAAAAAGTATGTAGTGACTAAATGAATATTCAATATAAAGAAAAATTGCAGTTTATAATAAAAAAATAAAGTGTCGCCATATTGAAGTTACTTATTTGATTATTCTACGAGTATATGTGATTGGTTTTGTAAGAAAGAGTTTTCGGTAAAAAATATTTAAGGAAAACCATTAAACGAAAACATAATTTGAAATAATTTACAATTTTGAATATGACTGACTTACCTAAAAACAGTATTTCTGAGTTTTTTTCATAAGTATAGATGACAAATGAGCAAGCGGTATTACATGGTATTGCCAACCGAAAAGAAAAGTTACAAATATTTTTTTAGATGCACTAGCGACCCGCCCCGGTTACAAAATAAACATATAAACATGTTTATACTATGTTATGTTTATACAATACAAAGACACCAGCAACATCTATTTTATGAAAGTTTCGTTGCTTTTTAATTACTTATTTCTAACCGGCTCAAGAACAGGAGGAGGTTCTCAATTCCAATGTATGTTTTTTGTATGTTTGTTACGCGATTACTCCGCTAATAGCCAACTCATTTTGACGAGTTTTTTTTAGTAATACTTAGTTCATGATTTTAAAGTTGTCCCATAGTAGTTTTGTCATGATACAAGTAGTGGTTTTTGAGTTACATTTAATAGTGCATATTTTTTTTTTTTATCTTGACGACCTCATCAATGTAGTGACAAATGCATAAATTATTAGTCTAGCTCAAATACTACTGGTAGAATGTTGATAAATTTTACATGAAACCATTTCGGAACCATTTGCTTTGTTTCGAAAAAATAATTATTGTCAAATCGCAACGTGGTACCTGATTAAATAGTTGGAGTCGATTTTTACTGTTTGAGTGCGCTTAGTTCTTTTACATGTTACATGTAACATACATAAAAAAACACACATAAACTTGTACATAAACAAATGCTAATTATTTTTCTTGGTATATATGTGTTGTTATGTATTTATTATGCTACTTAAAATTAGGTTTAAATGTGTTTGCAAATGTTTAGTCAATATTTTTTTTTCTTTGCACCCCATTTAATTATTCTTTCAAATAAAGTTAGGTTGACTGGTAGAGAATGCCTTGTAGCATTAAGTCCACCTTTGTACATTATAGTGCATGAATTTTAATAGAATAAATAATAATTAACGTTTAAACTTATACAAAATCTTTTATAGATTTCTACAAGTAAACACAAGATAATGCTGAAAAGGAATGTAGAACAGCCAGTGCATTTAATGAAAATTTACTGGTAATTAATGAAACCTTATTCTTAAGTACTAAACCTAATTTGCTAAAATAGTACAAATAGTCATCCAAAAGTAATATTTAATGTGTTTCATTAAAATCTATTTCGTACACAAATAACGATAGGTCTACCGATTTCTATTTTATTTTGATCTAATTTTCAATTTAAATATTTATGGAAACAAAGGGCAGTGCTTGATAAAATATCATTCAATATTTATAAAAAGTGTTTGTATAAAGAGAAAATCTTAGACAGTAAATAGTAGTGGATGATATTTTCAATGAGACTAAAACAAACGCATTTGAAAAGCGTTATCCAGAATTATATTAGAGTAAAGAATAGAAAGATTAAATATTATCTCGAACAATATTTGTGTAGTGCACTATACAGTTACCAGTGGAGTTGGTCATTGATAGGGTTACCATAGATTAAAATTTCTCCACAGATTACGGGAAGCCCAAGACAAATTTCAACAAAATATTTAACCACTTTTTTATTTATAATAAAGTCAAACTCAATTAAAAAAATGTTATTGAGTCTGGGCAAATAACAAAACCCTTTTTGTTAAAAGCGATCAATTTAATTAAATACAAATAAAATAATCGAATTCGCAATTTCCCGCAATTGATTTTGCAGAAAAATGCAAATAAAATATAAATATTTTTTTTATTTAAGTATGGATTTCCGCAAAGTAACGCCTTCTTCTACCTATCAATTTAATTTATAACATAGTAATAAGTAATTTAACACCCGAAGGTCAGTAGCCTTCAATTACTTTTTTTATAAGCAGAAACAGTTATTTTACAAGTTCGTAACAAAATAAGGAATATTCTTATACTTTCAACCATATAGATTTAACAATGTTAAATGAATTAAATAAAAAATATATTAAAGAGACTTCCAAACTACTGCGCACTGATTACAAAAGGCTGTTTTTCGTCAGGATCTTTATATGATTTGGTAACCCTAGCTGTTGGACAGTGGTTGCATCTCGTTCTATCATTACTTCCGGCCCTCTCTCAACTGGGGCAATCGATAATGGAGGCCTGAGGGGAGACACGCGCCACCCCTCACCGCTTCGGGCGCATCACTCGTGTGACAATCGCTCACGCTTCGCTCCTCCATTTCTACTCGATCCACATATGATTTTTTCCACTAATCACATCACTAAAACGGTGAAACTTTTTAAACAACTACTGAAAATAAATTGTTTTCAAATTTTGACAGTTCAACTATATTTTTTTATTAAAAAAAAGCATCTTCACGCCCATCTCTTCAAAAAAGTTGGCAGAGGCACAATCAAGGCACTCACGAGTCACGACTAGCCGAAGACACTAAATCCCACAATGTGATAGGTGGCAAGCCTTTCGCCAACCGGGCACATTGGATATGTGCATTGGAAATCCCAGGCAACGTTATATTTTAATAGAAAATTGAAAATATACACTTTTTTTTGTTGCCCGACCTGGGGTATGAAGCCGGGACCTTAAGAAGTCAAGTCCGTCGCCGGACCGATAGACTACAGAGACAATCATTATTTATATTATTATTTATTTCATTACAGTTTTTAGGTGAATGAAGCAATTTTAGATGAGGTTTTATACGAATCCTTACAATTTTAAATGACACTGGCAATAAAGTAAAAAAAAAAAACAAATGTCTTGTAAATTCACTAACAAAATAACCATTTACATCAATATTATAATAGTAATCATTTTCACTCGTCACTTCATTTATGAATTTTTCAACATTCCTTTAATTCCACTAAACACACCATTACTATGAGTATTTATTAGACTCACACACGGACATTATAGATCAATCACCGTTCTTTTTTTGTATAGTATTGGAAGCAAACAAGCAAATAGATTTCCTGATGGCACGAAATTCACGCTGCCTAGAGACACTAACGGTGGTAATGGTGCGGTGCCAACCTGAGGCCGGGATTTTAGGCCTTGAGCAAAAGTAAGTTTACCGGCTACCTTACCCTCCAAACCGGAACACGTCATGACGTTATGGCGGCAGGAATAGGTAAGGCGGAGGTACCAATCCGAACGATTCGCTGCGAAACTTTACCACCTAGTAGGATGTCACGGTATCAATGACGGTAAGCTTATTCGTCTTTTACGAGTTGCCTAGCTACGTTATACTCGCAGCTGGGATCCGTCAACGGCAAGCACTGACGTTATGGCGGTAGGAATAAAAAACAAATCGATGGTACTAATCCGGGCGAGTCGCTTCGGAACTCTACCACCTAGTCAAATGTTACTCACCTTTTACGAGCTGCTTGGCGAAAAGACAGATGGCCTATTCTGCAAAGGAGCTCAGACCAACACAGGGAGTGTTCGGTATGATTTACCTATATTTATAACTAGCTATTCCCGCGAACTTTGTTCCGCCCGTTCAGTTTGTATGGGAAAATTAAAAATGTTGTTTATCCCAGTTTCCTCATAATCGAACAGGATATCATGTACCCTATGTCCTTCTCCTGGTTCTAAGCTACCTCCCCACTAATTTTCAGCCTAATCGGTTGAGCCGTTCTTGAGTTATAAATAGTGTAACTAACACCACTTTCTTTTATATATATAGATTTATTACTATAACATAAGAAACACAAACCGCCTGTAAAAATCACAGGATGTTAACAAGACATTGCCAAGATCTTGTGAAAGTGTATCGTTTAATTTACAATGCTAATAGGCATTATCGTTGTGATAGCAAGAACAGGCGAAATGTGGACATTACAAAAAAAATTACTTTTCCCAAGATCTCGCAGAACTCTATAACCAGATTTTCTTACGTTTTTTAGTTATTTATAAGTATCTCCACGCTCATATTCCCGAAGAGGAAGGCAGAAGTACAACCAGGTCACCCACGACTAGCCGAAGAGACTAAGTTCCACGATTTGATAGGTCAATTAGTCCCAAGGAACGTTATTTTTTATTGTAAAATATAGAATACACATTTTTTAAATTTGTTTGCCCGACCCGGAGATCGAACCTGAGACCTCTAGAAGTCAAGTCTGACGCCGAACCGCTAGACCACAGAGATGGTTAGATAGATAAATTAGTTTTGAATATATGATAGAAAAACTTATATTTTACGTCACAAACGTGGCAGTATTAGTATCAGTTTATTAGTAGTTTCAATTAATTCACAATTCAATCCTCGCACATTCTATTGACAAATAGCTATTTTACTCATTACTGATCGCCTCTGTGGTCTAGCGGTCCGGCTTCGGATTTGACTTCTAGA
>NJDD01001379.1:426080-445113 GCA_002245505.1 Calephelis nemesis
CACGCCTATATCGCCGAAGAGGTAGACAGAGGCACAACCAGGGCGCCCACGACTAGCCGAAGACACTAAGTCCCACAATGTGATAGGTGGCAAGCCTATTGCCAACCGGGCACACATTACCGAGCAAAATTTTTTTTTATTAAAAAATTGCAAAAAACTGAATTTTCTTTTTCTTGCCCGAACCGGGATTCGAACCCGGGACCTCATGCAGTAAAGTCCAACACATGAACCGCTAGACCACAAAGGCGATTTTTGTTTTGTAGCTAAAGAGTACAACATTGTAAATTTCATCAATATTCTGTTAGTAGTGTTTGAGTTATTCTTGAAATTGCATACCTTTTTGTCTATGTTGACGACCTCATCATAATGTATTTTGATATTAAAAGTGACCCGGTGATATTGTAAAACCGTTACGGGACTACTGTTTAATAATTACCTATCTTTTTACAAAAGAACAATCACAGTAAGTTTAATATTTCGCAAGAAACATTAAGTACAAAAAATAATTTTAAAAACGTACATTTGAATTAATCTCCTCCTTTTTCCAAGTCGGTTGATTTTGCCGGCATTATGGATACTACTGTTTATTTAAATTAAATAAGTGAAGTATTTATAAAGAAATGAGTGTATCGTGATGCCACTAAATCTCACTCGATGAATTTATTTAAGAATGCTACCAATTTGCCTAAGGCTGATTATGAGGACTTGTGACTTATTTTAAATAATTCAAGCGTGATTGAATAAAATCGGATAATAACTTCATGCAAGTTAATTAAATTTGACTTTATGGCAGATGCTAACGCCCACGCCAAAAACTAAATAAAATCTTCACTCAATTACAGATTAAACTTGAGTTTTGGCGCCATCGAGAGGAAAAATAGTCGAAGTTTTTTCACAATTATTGAATTTCATGTTTATATTGAGTGAAATTAGTCAATTTTGTACAAATTTGTTCAGTGAAAGTGCACAAATAAAATAATAATAAAGAAACTACTGTATCGTGTATTTCCTCTTTGCCGCCAAATATCACTATATAGCTCGAGTAATGAGGCCACCGCTTTACCCAAGACCCGGACATGACTTATTGAAGACTTATGACTAATTATAATAATTGAATTCTGATTTTATAGAATTTGACGCAAATGTCTTTGAATTAGTCAAGTACTAATGAAAAAATACTAACGTGAATGACAAAACTTAAATAAAAAAAACAAAAAACAATAAGTGACATAACGAAAGATCAAACAATAAGTGACGTCTTTGCAATCCCGTAAGTGACTTTTACTAACCTGACCTATAATGTATGACTTAATAGTATTAAGGAAAAAATGGCAACAAAATTTTATTCGTGGCGTGTGACACTCCCCCTAATAATGTCTGTTTAAGGACGGCGGTAACATGGAGTACACATTTACGCTCCGTTAAATGGGGAAAGCTTTTTTCGTGTTTAGTGTCACAAAAACTGTTATTAGCTGTAATGGTCTTATCCTATTGGTATGCCTAGTCATGTTTTATTATGACTATTATGGTTACTGCTTTTTTATTAGTTTTTATACAAAGTAATCATGTAAGAGGTTGGAGGTAATTTTTATTTGTTAAACGTTGTTATTGCCAGGCGGAAAATTGATTTTCTCAAGACATCTAAAATTTGTGTCTGATTAATTATTGTACTTTTATGAAATGTTTATCACATTGCAAAAGCCAGAAAAACCAGTTTTAAAGTAGGTACTGGACAAACTAACAAACTACAGGATAAACAAACGCTATTGCCATATGAAATCGGCAATAGTAGCGAAGTGGCGAAAATTGCTTAGTATTTGCATAATAATAGCTAATCCGTATTTCGTAGCAAATAAAAAGCTCCAATTGGATATGTATTCGTAAGATAGTATCGTTTTTTGTAAAGGGCACATATACAAACTGCATATTTATAAAACTCACTTTTGCGGTTATTTTTAAACCAATGTGTTTTTGCACTAATTTTGTTTATATATATCACTAGCAGCCCGAATACGTGCTTCGCTACGTTTATTACAGCATGAATGACATAACATACAAATCAAAAAAGAAAAACAACTGAAAAAGTTTCAATATGACAGCACAATTGTCATCTGAATAAAGTTTCAATTTCACAGAGAAATCCCCATTAACAAAACGATATGCCATTTATTGAACTTATTTGTTATAAAAAATGTGATAAATGAAGAACCGCAAACTTTACATAAACCATATATCAAATTGTCCAAACATAGCCTTAACATTTGGTTTGGATACGTGAGCGCGTTTTTTAGTTATAAAATTACAATGAAAAGTGGCATTGATTTTTATATATAGATTTATGAAATAATATCAATGAAGTTTCACCAAAGGCGGCTGGACTGGCTGAAAATGGACGCTGCATATTCCTACAATTAAAACTTACGTCCATAATATTTGGTAAAGGCCTAACAATTTATTTTACATTTTTGTCCAAGCTGAAAGTGATTGAATGTTCCACGTCCCTGTCAATAACTTGTGCCTTCTTGACTGACAGCCTTAATGTGAGGTTCGCGTGGACGGAAATGGACATTTTGTATTCACGACAGACTACGATTGTACACTTTAAGTGTTCAACTGCTATCATTTAGACAATAATGAATGAATTATTAAGACACAAATGTATCTTCGCCTTATAAACAATTTACATTTGTCGAAGCTTTCATTTGTAAAGCGAAATTACGAAGCTTCCATTAACTTTGTCTTACATCAAGTGCCGAGGAGCCTCTTGAATTATACTTGGAGATACGGAACTCAAATTAACATTGCAAAATCAATAAATACTAATGGTTTATACAATATGCCGTTTCTTGGATTATAAATTACTATCTTTCCGTAGCAATTTTCCTTGCAAAAATAATGTTTAATTATTTTGAAGTGGTACTCAACTTTGTTCAACTTTTTTTACGAAAAGTGTACAAAAACACAGAAGTCACTTTTTCGTAGAATACGCTCAAAATATTAAGGACCTAAAACTTTCAAAGATAATTGTATTAAATCCTTAGGCGCTCGATTAATTTATACTAGTATTGTGAAGAGGAAAGGTTTGATTTTTTTGTTTGTTTGTTTGAAATAAATAGACTCTGAAACTACTGAATTTATTTTAAAAAAAATATTTCACCTTTACAATGCTACATTATCCCTGAGTTACATAGGCTATACTTCACCAAAATCGGTGCAGTAGAAGCCACTTTACGCAGGTGAAGCTGTGTAAAAGACCTCTTCATTAATGTCAAGGAGATATTTCTGTTGTAGGACTTCTTTATTTAATTATATCAGAGGATGCAATTAAAGAAAGCCATTTTTGAAAAACGAAACAACTGCGCCAAATATGAAATATAATAATTACTGTCCTTCTTAAAAAAAAAAGATAAATCCTCTATTTTGACATTTGACTCCCCTATAATAGTGTCAAAAATAACACAGTGAGTAACGGCATCTCACAGCACCAAGTTTAAGTAGGTACTAGAATACTTGGATTTATAAAAAAATAACAACCGCATGAAGTGGACGAAAAAAATCCTGAAATATTTAACTCTGTAAATGCTGCAAAATTGTAAGATATGAGATCAATTATATAATATATTTCCTTAGTTTTATAGCAAATGAAAAGTAGATGGTTCACCTGATGGCAAGATTTTTTTATTGACTCTAAAGCTAATATACACCACTTTTGAAATGAAAAAAAATATGATGTAGGGGTATTCAATTTCTTGCTTGAGTAAGTTTCCCGGATACCGTAACATATGAAACCGAAATGCAGTAGTGGTGTGTAGCATGGTGGCAGGAATAAAAAAACGGGCAAGATGTCGCAAGCCTCTAAAACCTAGCCATGGTCACGGTGTAAGTGATAATAACCGACGTATACCTATTACGAGCTGCTTATTGTTTGCTACTGGCCTTAGTCTGTATCTTTTTGCTGTGCGAACAAGCACACAGGAATTCCGATGGTATAAGACTACCGTGGCTATAGGTCTGTTACACTGTACATCTAACACCATTGATTTAATAGGTGGTTGGCTGAAGTGTGGCCTTTTCGGCCTCTTGTGCAATACCACCGGCTACCATATTCTCCGGACTGAAATATTATAGAATCATTATAGCGACAGGAATAGGAAGTCGGTGGATCTCTACCCAGTCAAGCTGTTGCAGTCAGCACTCTTCCACCAGCGGACATATTTAACCTGCGCTCGCATCCCTCTGCGCTGTTGCGCTCTAAAGTACTGTCTCAGCTCAGTGAATTCCGTTCTCAAAAAAAGTTTTGCATCTGCATAAAAAGGACTGCAAATGAATGAAGAAAAAATATTTACTCTACTATATGTATTCATTTACATTGTCCTTGTTTTTTCGCCCCTATATTTGTATAAAATTAAGCAAGGCGTTAAAAATTGGATACAATGATGGGAATATTCATAGCCTATGGGGACATTTATAACCCTTAAACACCAGGGGGTCCCGTTGACTTGTTCATAAACTTACTCTGAAAATACAGGCTTTACCCTAATTCACTATTTTTTATTAATTTCAGTGTTATGATAACATAACGCTGATTTAATACAAATTGAAAGTTGTTTGAATTAATCTGGGTGTACCATGTATAGCATAGACTATAGAAAGATTAATTGAATAGAGCCCTATTTCAGAGACAAAAACCGCTCTGTGAGTTCTTAGTCTTAGATTGTTAGGTTTTTCCACTATTACTTTATGAAAAAGTAGCAGTAGATCTCCTTCAGATTTCCTTTTTCATACTTAATATAAAACTGTACAAAAGCAAATTCTGTACATTGAAAATATTATTTAAAATAGGAGCATTTAACTAAAAAAGGGCAGCAGAACACATTTTCAGCAATTTCAGAATTTTTAACTATTTGTCTTTCTATCTGTATAAGACAGCGATCCACGCCAAATCTTCTAAACCAATCGCAACGAAGTACTGATACTCTATATTCCGAAGATGGTTCTAGTCTCATCCCTCATTAAAAGGGGTCTCCGTAAGAGAGGGGTAAAAGTTAAATGTAAAACGGACTATAATTCATTAACGCGTAGTCCGATTTAATTTATTCGTTTTGTCATTAAAAACAAAACAGGACTCAGTTTAAAGTAACCAAATAACTAGAAATCCGGATTTCAGAGGAACATTTGAACGTACGTACGTAGTATCTAATAACCAGAAATAAGTGGTTCTGAATTATGTTTGTTATGATATTGGTAATTGTGCGTTGCCAACCTGAAGTTAATATGTTAAGCCTCGCGCAAACTTAAGTTTACCTGCTACATTACCCTCCGAACCGAAACACGTCAACAGCAAACGCTGACATTATGGCGTCAGGAATATGTAAAGTGCATATTTTTTACTTCACTACGTAGTAAAAAAAAGACAAAGTCACTTTCTCAGTCCCTATATCCCTTTGTAAACTTAAATCGTTAAAACTACGAGACGGATTTTGATGCGGTTTTTTTAATAGAGTGATTGAAGAGGAAGAGAAGAAGGTTTATATTTATATTTCATTACCGTGCGAAGCCGGGGCGGACCGCTAGTAGAAAATATAACAATACAAATACCATGTTTAGGCCTAAAATTGTTATTAAAATTGAAATGTTGCAGATTAAGCAAAAACATTCACCACCCTCGCAATTTAATGTCCTCGTTACAAATTGATTTTCGCTCCAACATTATTTGCGACCGCATCCGTCTAAGCCACTCCTCGCCACAAGCCGCTAAGTAAAACCATGTTATTTCATGCTCTGAAACCTGTGACGAATGTCACGTGCCATGCACGCTATGTTCTACGCAATATATGAGCTGGAACTTAAAGATAAATGTAGTTTTATAAGTATACTAGCGACCTACATCGGTTTCGGATATAAAATATACATATAAACCTTCCTCTTCAATCATTTAATCTATTAAAAAAAACGCATTAAAATCCGTTGCGTAGTTTTAAAGATTTAAGCATGCAAAGGGACATTGGGACAAAGGAAGCGACTTTGTTTTGTACTATGTAGGTAGGGATTTTATACGTATTAGATAAAAAAAGCATGCTCATGACAACTAACTCAAATAAATACTAAGTACCTGGATGATCGATGCTTTGCTCGGTATTTTTTTTTTGTTTTTTTATGAATTGTGTTTTTTGGAAATTATATTTAAGTACGAAAATTTAAAAAGTCGAACCTCAAAGCAAACAATCATTGAGTTCGTTACTTAACAACGGACTTCGTTACTTAACAACAACAATAAAACACGAATATGACATTTTCTAAAAATGATTCCTAGCTAGATCGATTTATCGCCCCCGAAACCCCCTATATACTAAATTTTATGAAAATCGTTGGAGCCGATTCCAAGATTCCAATTATATATATATACAAGAATTGCTCGTTTAAAGGTATAAGATAGGCTATAGCTGGAGTCTACTTGCGTAAGTATATACCTTGTCCTCTACACCGGAACTTATGGAGGCAGAAATAGAGAGACAAAGACTATTACTTTAGGCTGAATAGTTAGTAAAGTCCGGAATGGCTCGAAAAACACAGCTAGCTAAATAATCTTCGAATTCTGATAATACTTTGACCTATGTGCTGGTCTGAGTTCTCTGTGAAAAAGGCCATTTTGTTGTCCTGCCTAGCAGCTTGCAGAATGCAAGCAAAAACTGAATGGGTCATTACCTATAAGAAAAGTAATGGTAGTAGCAATTTGACTGGCTAGAGATCCACCGCCTTAACTATTCCTGACGCCATAACGAATAGCGACGTACCTATAACACCTATGATGTCTATAGAAAACTATTACCTGTTACCATTCATGGAGCCACACCCTTGTTAGCTGTCTTCTGATTTAAAAGAATAGCTGATAAGATTTGCCACCTATCACATTATGGGACTAGGTAGTATCTTCGGTTAATCGTGGGTGGTCTGGTTGTAATTCTGCCTACTTTTTCGGGAATGCAAGCGTAAAATTACTTAATTCCAATTACTCGATTTTTCCACTAATAGCAATAGGGTCATCGCATCCATACGTCATGAAATTGATCTGAATACAAGACGTAATATGAATGCAGTAAAAATACATTTATTGTCCTCTTATTTAAAGGATACAAAATCCTGAGCAATAATTGCTCAGCCAGTTGGATCCAAGAATGACGGACTGAGCGCTGGAGAACTGGCACGGAGATGGTATTACTTTTCGCAACATTGAACCCCTTGTGGTATCCAACATAATAAGATATTTGATCATGCGCGTAATAATCATTTTATTTATTGTATTGAATTCTACTATTCAATTGATAATAGTTTAGATATTTTATATTTATTTTTATGTCACCTCTATGGCCTAGCGGTACAGGTGTTGGACTTGACTTAATGAGGTCCCGGGTTCGATTCTCGGATCGGGCCACGAAAAGAATATTAAATTTTTCCAATTTCTTAAAACAATGTTGCTGGGGATTTGATGTTTGCCCGGTTGGCGATAGGCTTGTCACCTATCACATTGTGAGTCTCAGTGTTTTCGGCTAATCGTGGGTGGATACTTACTTACTTTTTTACTAATTGTTTTTAACTAGCAGTATCGGTAAACTTTGTTGCACCTGTTGGTGCATCTGATGTATGGATTTTTTCAAATTTTGTCGCAGTTTTTCCCATATCTTATAACGTTTTAACATTTTTTGCACTTTCACAAATAATTCAAACCCTTAAAGTCCCATACATAGTCAGCCAGAAAAGCCAATCGGCGCACTCCCTCATTCCATGAGTACTATGAAATATTACGCTCTAAAGTGAACGTCTTAAGCGACAAACCACTATTTTTGACACTATAAGGCCCACTTGCACGTTCCCGGGTTAAATATTTAACTCAAAGTTAGCTTCTAACATTGGACTAATCCCATATACTTTTGACAGTTTACCTCGATATTAAACCTTACCCAGGAACGTGCAAGTGGGCCTAAAAGTAATAAAAACTGAAACACTTATCTTTTAGGTATAGTACTAATCTATGTTTATGTTGAATGCGGTGTCGAAATTTTTATAATTGAAGTAGACAGGTTTTGCTTTCAAAAAAGGGTTAACGTTTTGATTTTTTTTCTATCGAGCAAAGTGAAATTAATCGTGTTTCGGAAACAATAGTCTTATAAAGCATATTCATGTTAATCTTGTGTATTTTTGTCACCAAGATCCATGATTGCTTTGTATGAAAAAAACATTATATTGCTGACGTATTTTAGCATACTTGGACCCTGCATCAGTAAAAGTCATGAGCGTACATACATTTCAGCGATTCAGTTATGTATATAGATGATTGGCTGTCATTTATGTATTCGAAAACATTATACCTACATTAAGAAATATTTATACACGTCCGAGCTCCTACGCAGAATAGATTATCCGCCTTCCTACCAAGAAGCACGTAAATGACGAGCAAAGGCTTTCCGTCATTAACACCGTGACATCCTACTAGGTGGTTCTACCACCTACGTACGAGTAGATTGATTTTGCTATTTTTTTGTTGTCATCAGGAGAACGTTCTTTTTTAAAAAAAATTAAAAACTGTAAAAAAATAGGAAAAACGACACTTAAATCTATACCAACTGTGAGTACCTGTAAATATCAAACAATACGAAGTTCACTAGGTCGGCTAGTATTACATAAATATTTTTTTACTAAAATTACCTATCTTTAAAATTACGAGTTGCTACTGATGAAAAGGAATAGGTATTGTCCTATTAACAGAATAACAACGCTGCTTAGGATTTAGCAAGGAAAAATTGTTGAAAAAACCGAAACAAAATTTTTAAATAAGAAGCAAAAAAAGTAAAAACAATGAAAGTAAAAAAAGAATTAGCGGAATCGTTCTACACTTTCACGCGTGATAACCCAGGGAAATATGGATATAAGATAGATATATTAACAAAAAGGATTAATAAAATGAATAACTTCCCAGGTCCGTATGGAATGTCAGAAAAAGTTTAGTACGAGTATCTGATGTCCAATACCACTTTTCATTGAAACCGAATGTGGTCTTATTGAAGGCTTACCTCAGATCCAATCGCGCAAAGTGCAGCACCTGCCAGTATTTCACTATTTCTGAACTTATTTTATTGAAATTGTAATACAGATGACAAGGCTTGAGTTTTTTAATCTGCGAATGCGTTGCTAATAATCTTTAATAGACTTATTTTATACATTCACAAGCATTTATAAAATATAAAAAAATCACAATTTATTTACGTCAACTTTTTGTTAGTAGTTATTAGAAGGCAAACGAGCAGACAGATTTTATGATACTAAGAAATACACCTAGCATGTATATGTTGTACTATTGCCATCGCAGAAATTTTCCTACCGCCTTACCCTTTTTACCGAAACACGACAGTGGTGATAATGAAAGAAATGTCGGCAGTAAAAGTGTTTCTGATTTTGTCATAAGATAGCGAACAAGCACGCGACTGTCCTGATGGTAAGAGATCACCATGGCGTATAGAGACCATAGGTGCGTCGCCACCTTGTGGCCGAGGTGTTAGGCCAAGTCTGCCGGACCCTCTGGACCGAAACATGATACTGTCATTATGACGACAAGAATAGGCAAAACGGTGTATCAAACTTAAACAAACGAATCATTTAGAAACTGTACCATGATACAGAGAATGATACCTACCAGAGAAACTGATGCTCGCCTCTCTCGAAATTTTAATAGTAACTGCTTACGGTATAGATTTCTCAAATTAAGCCAATATTTTTTTTCACTAAAATAAGACACCAGTGGTCTAATATCTGAACCTAGGTAGACCTACACCGGACTGATAGTAGGATGAAACTTATTTTATAATAAGTGTAGTATATCAGATAGCATATTAAAATCGGGTGCCCAAAAAAACCTTGGACAGAATACTTTTTATGTTTTTGAAAAACGTTTTTTACTAAAACCACATATAAATCCATTTAATAGTCTGAGTTTATCGTGAGTAGGCAGATAGACAAAATGGCGCGCGTGAGGACTTTGTTTCTATGAAACATATGTACTGAACCGACCGAAATTGTTTTTTTTTTTGCAATTTCATAGATTTTGTAGCAATATTGTTATTTTTTTATTTGCCTGCAGTTATTTATTTTTTCCCATAGTAAAAATTTGAAGATTATTGGTAGTATATACAACTTTTACAAATTAAACTCTATCCCCGAGCAAAATCGCGCTAGTTCGCTAGTTACAAATAAGAAAACTAAGTACGAGTAACTAATTTGTAATTAGTAATTACTAATTACACAACAAACGGAACTATTCTGATAACACCTTTACAGTTAGATGTTTGTTTCCTCTAAGTAAGGAACAAAGTTAAACTATAATGTGTTCTTAGAAGTAACTAATGGATGGCAAGTTTCTGGCGCAGGTACTTGAGCGGCCGATTCTTGGGGCGAGACTATTTTCTGAGTACACATTAGCGGCGCCTCTGGGTGCTTTCTCGGCTAAATCTTAACTATCTACTTAAGTCACTGTTACTATAATAAACTTACAATTGACTAATTTGTTTTTTACTTTCTTCTTCAAGTTAATGGACTTAGTTCTCAATTAGCGCACTGATTCGATAAATTAATTTAAAACTATCATGACCATGCATAGAATTATAATTAAACTAGCTGTCCCGGCGAACTTCGTTCCACCCGCTCCGATTATATGGGAAAATTTTAAATGTTGGTTTTCCTAGTTTCCTTTCTCACCTTTTAAACCTTTCCTGGACAAATAATTCAAAACCAAAAGTAGCCAAATCGGTTTAGCCGTTCTCGAGTTTTAGCGAGACTAACAAACAGCAATTGATTTTTATATATATAGGTGTAGATAGAGTATTAAGGCATTATGGTGTATCGACTTCAGCTGATGGTCTTCATGAGCAGTTTATGCCCTAGTCTTAACTTAAAGTGGGTAACTTTCAAATTGTATCTTCTATATGACTTCCTTTCTTTTTTTATTATTTAGGCTTGAATATAGGGTATCTTACGTCTTCGTGCTGCTCGTCTATTTCGCCTCTGTGGTCTGGTGGTCCTGTTGATGGATTTGACTTCACTAGGCCCCGAGTTTGATCTCCGGGTCGGACAACGTTGAAGAAATTAAGTTTTTCAATTTTCTTCTTAAAGCAACGTTTACCGGGCTAAAATTATTGAGCCGAAGAGGCTATTCGTGGGTACCCTAATTATAGCTCAGCCTACCTCTTTGGGGTTACGGACATGCAAATACTTTTAATCATTACTAAACGCTACTTAGATCATACCTTCTGTCTTTTTTCTCTATCTCTTTTTAGCATGTTTGAGCGAGTTTAGGGAATTTTCTGTTTCCAAGCTGCTTGATTGGTTGTGTTACATTTTATCTATGATGACACAGTCTGTAAAATATATTTCCAACAAAAACTTCAAAGAGTGTTATTTCTATTATTAGCTAAAACATAAAAAGACGGTCTTACTGCGCCCCATAAAGCCTTTATTTTATGCGAACACTTTGCAGTATTAATATAATACTGCAATAAAATGTCATAACACAAGACCTGATTCTGTTACTTTACAATTTAAAACTGTTTTTATTCTAAAAATACTTTCTATATATAGAGTAACAATCTAAATCGTCTTCTTGTAACAAGTGAAATATCGTAAAAATACACCAAAGATATTACTGGTTATAATTCTCAAAATAAACTTTAATAGTTTTATATTATCATTTCTGTGGTCTGGCGGACCAACGTCGGACTTGACTACGAGTTCGATCCCCGAGTCGGGCAACAAAAATAGAAAACGTGTATTTCTAATTATAATATAAATAAAGTTTCCTGAGATTGAATATGTGCCCGATAGGCGATAGGCGTGCCTGCCACCTATCACATTGTGGGACTTTGTAACTTTGGCTAGTTACCTCTCTGCCTACCTTTTCGGGTGAAGATATTTCTAATTTTATATAGAACCTGGTAATACCAAATAGTATAGTGGTAACTGGGTATGACCTGATGATAACTAACAGCAAAAAAAAGAATTGACTCATCCGAACAAATTTTCGACCACGCGAAATTTTTATATATATGTCACCATTCATAATATACTATATCATATCATTTATATAATCATTTTTGTGTATATAGCTGTTGTGATTACTAGATGGTAGAGTTTCGCATCGACTCACCCGGATTGGTACCACCGCCTTACCTATTCCTGCCGCCATAACGTCATGACGTGTTCCGGTTCGGAGGGTAAGGTAGCCGGTAAACGTGTTTTTGATCAAGGCCTAGCAACGCACCATTACCACCTTTGGTGTCTCTAGGCGGCGGGAATTTCTTACTACCAGGAAATCTGTCGCTTGTTTGCATTCTATATCATAAAGAAAAGTATTTTAATTTTGTATTACGTAATCTACCTTGCCCACGTCTCTCTACTGAACTTCTAAAACAGTAGAATAATGTCTCCATAGGTAGAATTAAATACAAACTTATTCAATTAAGTTTTAATCGCGTAATGCATTGTTCTCGACAACTTTACAAGTAAAGACTCATTTGCTTAATGACTAGTAACTAAGTTACCGTAACATGGAAAAGTTTTCATATAAATTCCCCTATACATTATACTGACATATTTTCCACCTTTCAAGGAATTAATACAACAAAAAATTTATATATTAATACGTGATGTCAAAACTTTGGACCCCTTTTTACGAGAATTGCGCGGACTGAGGAGCACAAAATTTGGCACACTTATACTTTATGTTTAGGAGAAGTGAACAACGCTAATATTTTTCAATAATAATGCTTATAAAGTACATTAAACCAATAAATAAAACATTATCCACACTACCATGCATTTGACACACACAAACTAATATATTGATGATAACGATAAAAAATCACAAATTTTTAACGGCTCAACCAATTTTCATCAAACATGTCCAAGAACATTCGCACATAAGTTACCTTTAATACAATAAAAAATTAAATTTAAATCACTGCATCCGTTCGGGAGCTATGATACCACAGCCAGATAGACACACAGACGGACATGTCAAACTTATAACATCACTCTTTTTGCGTTGAGGGTTGATAAGCTATATTTCGTATCACAAGTATGAAATCGCCGTACATAAATTGCTAATTATTGATACTAGGTATATAATAGGAAATTCTACGAATGTTATCAATACATAAGTTTGTTTCTTACTCCTTCACGCCAAAACTGCTGAACCGATTTTCATGAAATTCGGACCCTTTGGCACACACAAGGTAACTTGGATGAACACATGTTCTTTGTATCCTGAAAAAATCTTCCACGCAGGCAACGCCACGGGCAACAGTTAGTAAATAGGCCTATCTGCCAAACAGCTCGTAAGAGGCGAGCAAAGATCATCACCAACAAGACCACTGGTGTTAGAGTGCTGTGCAGCAACTTGCCCAGGTAGAGATCCACCGCCTTAATTATTTCTGCTGCCATAATGACGATGTCACACGTCATGTTCAAGCCGACAACCCTCAGACTTACACGATTGGCGTTATATTCCGGCCACAGGTTAGCGACGCACATTTAACATCTGTGGTAGACACAATAAGCCACGGGTGTTTTCTTATCATCAGAAGACCCGTGTGTTTGTTCGCAGATCTCTAGTTTAAAAAATGTGAACCATCTTTACACCTTTAGAGTGGCCAGGGCACTCACTATCGGCTGAATGCACTACTTAGTTGCACACAATGTAATAGATGACAAAACCATAGCCTCCTGGGCACTGAGATTTTTAGAAAATTTAAAAAATACATTTTAAGTAGCTCTACCACTAGCCCACAGAGTCTATCCAACCTAAGTACATAACAATATTTTATTATAGCATCCCCGTGTCAGTGCCAGACCCCTACAAAAAGCAACTCGTAGGAGGTGAGTCTTGTTTTGTTTGTTGAAGTCTCAGACCAATAAAAACTTTTTATAGGTTTAAGGTTGGGGTATAGTTTTGTGATTACTTACATGGAATTTATCACCACTTTATCTGTTTCTACAGCCGTAATATATTAAACGGTAGAGCTGATCTTACAGGCAGGTCCAGAGGCTTCAATTCTTTATTTAGTTTAATTACGTCCAAATACAATATTTTGCCGACTTAAAAAGGAGATTATCAATTCTTTAACCAAATTACGTATTTGTTTTTGTATGTTTGTCACGAGATTACTCGGAATTACTTTTTTGAAATAGTAAATCATGATTTTCAATTTGAATCATTCAATTTTCTCGAGGTTTTATAAACTAAAGATCAGACTAGCTGTTTGTGTGTTATATTTAAAAATGCTATATGGCATTTAATATGGGGCCTCCTCGGAATCATAACGTATACTTCGAAAAAAGAATCCTCAAATCGCGAAAGAACAGTTAAATGATATAACTTTATCGTAGCTTTACTTATATTTTTCATTATTCAAAAACTTCCAACGTTGTATGGAAAAAGTGTTAAAAACAAACAAAATATAGATTTTTTGCAGAAATGCCAAAAAATATACAACCTCTTAAGTAAACTATACTAGATATAGTTGTGGACCTACGATTACGGAGTTAGAAATGCCATGTTAGCAAAAAAAAAGCCTCTTTAGTAAAAAAATAATCAGCTATCCTAATCTCATTGTGTCTAGGATAGTCAATGCCTCTTTACTTAATCCTTATTAATGAATTGCCTACCCCAGACTTGGGAAAAAAGTTCGTCAACTATCCTACCCTCATTCTTTACGTAAAAAGAGTGTTAAGTATTAGCTTATATATCCCTTAATACCAACATTATCATGAAATAATTCTTATGCGGTCATAAATGTTTTACGAGCTACGCACGTTGTCAATCTTGATGAAGGTTCACTACACTTTGCGAATAACTGACCAATGAAATGAGATTGTATTGGTTACTCCCTTAGCGTAGGAATATAGTACACCGCGGTGTCCTCGTAAAAATATGTTTAATGATATCGTAAACATTCGATATGCTTATACGGTATTACTCTCAAAGTGTTCGCCCAAGAAAATGTACGAGGTGAAGTACAGTCTGCTACATATATAGCTTTTAATAACCTCAGATTGGGGTCAAATTTGAAAAATAATTATGTTATTAAGTTTACATAACCGTAAACTAGCTAATTTAACATAATATGTCAGAAAAATTAACATATTATGTTGTCATCCTTAGACTAAAAATACAGATTTCTCATTTTTTTATGATCCGCTAAGTTTTCCAATTTTTCTTTCTTTTAACCTTGTTCTGATAGTAATTAGCGAAAAGGAAAAAAATGAGTATCTATCCATCAGCTCACGTGTAGTAATTTTTTTTTGAGTTTTTCTACTTCTTATCGTCAGTGCTTCGTGGAATTCCATTCTTGGAACAATTTATTCACAACACTTGTACATTCCACAATATATTTTTTTATAGTTCAGCCTACCGGTTTTGCTATACAAGCATCATCAGGACTATATATTTGTTATATAGCACAAGTAAAGTGTAACAAATATACGAATTGAAAACCTTCTCTTTTTGAAGTCGGTCAAATTATACGACTCTTTCATGTTACTACCACTTAATCCAAATACCCCGTTTTTCCCCGTGTTGGTCCGGGCTCCTTTGTAGAATAGACCATCTGCCTTCCTTGCCAGGCAGCTCGTAAAAGGCGAGCACAGGCTCACCGTCACTAACACCGTGATGTCTATGTGGTAGAGTTTAGCAGCTACTCGCCGGGATTGGTACCACCGCCTTACCTATTCATGCCGCCATAACGTCAGGACGTGTTCCGGTTCGGAGAGTAAGTTAGCCGGTATACTTCCTTTTGCTCGAGGCCTAACATCCTGGCCTCAGGTTGGCAACGCACCATTACCACCTTTGAGGTCTCTAGGCGGCGTGAATTTTTTCCATCAGGAAATCCGTCTGTTTGTTTGCCTTCCAATATCATTTAAAAAAACTACCTCTTTCAATGTTTGCTTTAGCTGTACATCTGTGATCTATTTGCAAAATAAAAGTGATTAGCCTATGAATCATATTATTTCCACTGTGCGCCAAGAACATGAAAGAAAAGAAAAAGAAAAAAAAGTATACTTATTTGCGGAATATGTGTGTTAAGGTTGTTACAAAATTATTTAAGCATTCCAACATATGCTACCACATTGTGGTGTGCAAATATTTTAAGATTTTTTAAAAGTTATTTTTTATTTATGTGCATAATGTTTTAATGTTTATACAAAAAAATAGTTTTTTATTTATTATAATTTGAATTTTGAATTATAAACTATTTCAAAATGTTAATAAATTTAAGCCTTTTCTACCGTAAACTACCAAGCGGATTGTACTTTACAATAAATCCATAATGTACAATTTTATCGCCATCCCTCCATCGACACAAACGTTATGGTCATATTAAATATTGATATGGTTATTGCATTTCTAATCGACGGTTGTGTCAAATTTTGATTTGCCATATTTTTGTTCGAAATAAGCACTGTCTCACGCGTGTCAAGAGATTTTCTTTGACTATTTTCAAATACAATTTACAAACTTAATGCAATTTTATCAACCAACTTTAACAATCCAAATACAATTATTTAAGTATGGATTTCAGCAAAGTAACGCCTTCTTCTATCAACTTTCACAATACTTTATTTAATACAATCGATATAATGTGTATAAGAAGATTTGATATTTGCTTACATATAAGAAGATTTGACATAGCTAAAACCATGACGAAGTCTATATGTTGCTGTTTGCTATATTGAAACTTAAATTCCATCGAGCACTGGTTAAAATATAGGTTATTGCCAACAAAAGCACTGGTGGTAGAGTGCTGCGCAACCACTNNCTTACCTATTCCTGCCGCTATAATGACTCTGGCATGTTCCGGTCCGAAGAGTTGGGTCCAGACTTGCAAAATATACCTAACATCCCAGTCACAGGACAACTTCTAAAACTTGTAACTGCTATAGTGTCTATAGGCCACAAAAAAATTGTTTTGATGCAAAGGTAAAAAAAATTCAACCTAATCTTGTCTGGAAGAGATACCTCGGAAGACCGCCTTTTATAAATGGAACAATGTCTATTTTTGTATTTCTTTAATATAGCATAATCGATTGTATTTGCTCATTCGTTCATTGATTCGAAATCCTAGGTAGTGTAAATGTTGACCGAGTACAAACAGGCACCAACACAAACATGTAAACGAATTGTTCGGATGTATTCGGTACTCACATGAATTATTTATTTATTCTCGGCGAATGTGTAAACTTGCCATAATCGTATCGGCCAAAAAACTGGACGAATAGCCCATGCGATTTGTCTATGTCCCGTATACCTACTTCCGAACAGTTAGACTACATGCTTCTATCTTTATCTTTCTTGGCTAGTATCTAAATCAGTCATTAAGATTACAAATCAACTAAGTGCAAAACAAAATGTAAGATATATAAAAAGTTGTTAATATTTTTTTAATTTTTTTTATACCAGAACAAAATTTAAAATGTTTTATTTAAATTTCGAAGCAACGTTTCCAACTGTTTTCATTTTTCGCTTGTATCTTTAATATATAATATGTATTTTAGACGGTTGAAAACTCTGATCGTAAAGATTGATTTGCCAGATGCAACCAGACCGTAAATGTGATTCAAATTTAATGTTAATTGAAAGATGGAAAAACTTTTCTCCAATGTGAACTTTGTTTGTTGCGTATTTACAACCGTCTAGAAGGACTAATATTATAAATGCGTAAGTGTGTTAATGCTAAGTTATAATTAGGATTCAGAAAAGCCACTTTTTGCTTGTCTTTTCGCTTGGGATACAATCGGGATTCAGAAAAGTTACTTGAAAAGCTGCTGTTAATCAAAATTTCTGCAATGGACTCCCGCGGGAGAGCCAAATAACTTGAAAAAAGGGGTGCTACCACCGCCAACTTTAGATGCGTACTTGTAAGTATGTGGTGATATAAGATAAAGATATTTAGAGTTTTCATGCATCTATCGAAGCTAAACTCTACTGGAAGTCATTATATTAAATCTACTTTACATTTAAATGTTTAAGTAAACATGTTTTCCTTTTTTTCATTTACTCATTGTAGGAATGTAATGCATTGTACAATTAATTCCTAAAACCAAACAGTAGTATCCGATGTTTAGAAAGTGTTAGGGATAAATTGAACACTTAAAATATTTTAAATAGTTCAAGTAAAATAAGCTGAAGAGTTTCTATAGACGATAAATTACATGAAAACTTTGTGAGAACTTGGTACAATCTTCAAAGGCCGTAAATGAGATCAAGTAATTTTCGCCGAAATAAGTAAAATTATTCTGGCATTGTCGACCCCACAACAACGTTACGGAAAACCGTTAGGGTGAATATTTTCCAGGAAAAGCGGCGTTTCAAGTCATAAAAAATAAGTATTGCTTACGCTAAACTAAGGTCTTTATCTTTTATAATGGGTCATATCGTGTTTTTGGTACTTCATAATAAAGGTTACATCAGTGAGCTGGAAACTTTAACAAGCGTAGAAATAATCAAATACCTCGTCAAATACATCGTCAAGTCTGGATTTGGTGGCAAAGAGACTATCTCGAAAATATGAATGAATATAAATCAGGTTGCACTTCGGGAGTACAAACCCGTCGATGGCGCCAAAACTCCCTCTTAAACATGCTAAGTACTTTTTTAATTTTTAAAAGTACAAAAAAAATATTGAAATTTCATTCATATCAATTCAGTACTAAAAGTATAAGTGAACATAGCCGAATGAATGAATGGAAAAATAATGCTAAGTTTTCTATTCAATTCATGACAATGTTTCTTAGTAAATGGTATAATACTTCGTCATTACTTGAAGACGGTTCTTCAAACTGAAGTCGACATCACAAAAAAGACATGGGTTCAGAAAGTCGGTGACACTCTTAACGCCAATAAATATGTACATTGTACATTTAAGCCTATAGGCATGTCGCTTGTCTTCAATCCATACTGTATCCTAATAATATAAATGTGAAAGTCTGTTTG
>NJDD01001379.1:445139-477201 GCA_002245505.1 Calephelis nemesis
TCTGTTGCTCTTTCACGACTAAACAGCTGAACCGATTTTGTTGAAATTTGATATTTTTCTTTATAATATTGGAAGGCAAACAAGCAGACGGATTTCCTGATGGTAAGAAATTCACGTCACCTAGAGACACAAAAGGTGGTAATGGTGCGTTGCCAACCTGAGGCCGGGATGTAAGGCCTCGAGCAAAAGTTAGTTTAGCGGCTACCTTACCCTCCAACCGGAACACGTCAACAGCAAACATTGACGTTATGGCGGCAGGAAAAGGTGTGCGGTGGTACCAATCCGGGCGAGTCGCTACAAAACTCTACCACCGAGTAAGATGTCACGGTGTTAGTGACATTCAGCTTATGCTCGCCTTTTACGAGCTGCCTGGAAGGAAGGCAGATGGTCTATTCTACAAAGGAGCCCGGACCAACACGGGAAATATGTTCTTACATAAAGATCCGAGCTGAAACAAAGAATTTTTTTTCAAAATCAACCTCGGAAGGACTTTAATAGGAGTTGAAGCATATATAAAAATCGTAACAACATTACGCTGACGAAGTAGCGGGCAAAGAGCTAGTATGTTCTATGATAGACAACATCTATCGTCTATTGTATTCGTACGTGTCTTAGAAATATATCCATATTTCTACAGAAATAATCTCGTCATTTTTTTGATATTCAGAACATGTACCCAAAAGAAAATTAAGGTATACTGTCATAGACATGTGGGCCTTGGTTGTACAGAGATGTGGAGATTTTGTCGTATGTAAAATGGCGGTCACATCATATTATATTCAATGCGCACTTTGGGACTTTATGTATTGGTTCTCTCTTTCCATTTTGATTTATCTTGATCCACTTAATATTTTCGTCAGCAAGAAACTATTAAGTTAAGTAAGATTTTGTCTCTTATTTTAAATTGGTTTTAAGTTGATTTTTATTATAAACATTACATACGCTTATTATTGTTAGATTAAATAATATTTTTGTCTTTACTAATATTTTAAAGAGGAAAAAACTACCGGACCGATTTCAAAAAAAATTTTACCTTTGAGGATAATGCTATATTATCCCTGAGTGACATAGGCTATGTTTGATCAAAATTGATGCAGAAGAAGCCAAGTTACGCAGGCCAAGCTGCGTGAAACTGTTAGTCAATACATATTATAAAACAAAGTCCCCCGCGGCGTCTGTCTGTCTGTCTGTTCGCGATTTACTCGAAAAGTACTCAACCAATTTTCATTCGGTTTTCAACAATAGATAGAACAATTCCTGAGGAAGGTTTTAGTGTATATTAAGTTTATGTTTTGTACAAACCAACGATATAACAACGATATTAGTTCAATTTTTCGGCAAAAAATAAGCCGAACGGGAGCTTTCCTCGAAAACGCTGCCAAAACCTTTTGAGTTTTAACAAAACAATGTATGGTAGGATTTTTACTCTTCGATAGATCTCAAAAAAAGTAAGCGGTGGTATATGTCTATCCTTAAAGAATAACCCACTATTACTTAAAACAGTAAAATGAAGGGTTACTTTAGAACATATTTTTAACGATACAGTATTAACCCTTAATCAAATAAATCTGTTAGATTTATCATTATGCGTGTAATTTAGATCAACATTGCCTTTAACACTTAGAAAAAAATTAACAACTAATGAGTTACTCGTATCAAAAAGTTAAAATCTCCGGGCGCAAAATTAAATAGCGTTGAAGCGTAGCAAAGACATGCGCGCTTACTGCATTTCTTATGTTTAAAATTCCCGTGTCACAATGTTAGTTACCGTACTCCTCTGAAACGGCTTGACCGATTCTCATGAAATTTTGTAAGCATATTGAGTAGGTCTGAGAATCGGCTTACATCTGTTTTTATAACCCTAAGCGATGAGTGTGATTTATCCAATTTTTTTGATAAAATCACTTTTTAATAAAGCAGAACAACGTCTGCCGGGTCAGCTAGTACAATGTATAATAATAATATGTTTGTAGGCATGTGACGTCTAAATTGTTATTTAGGGACATTTTTAACCATCTAATTTTTTGTATGACATGGAAGGCAAAAAAATTAAACATATAAACGAAAACGTAAAATATGTTAATCATGTTTAATTAAAACAAATTGTAAGTGTAACTTACATAATTAAGCCGTAAAGTAAAATTGCAAAAACAGACTTTAGCTATTTTATTGGGTACCAGGTCGCGAGTTGAAAATCTATCATCTATGATGAGGTCATCAAGATAAAAAGAAATGTATGCATTATTAGGAATAACTCAAAAAAATCGGATTGTGATAAAATAATATGGGACCACCTCGGAATCATGACCTATCTGTCTAAAAAAATCTATCAAAATCAGTTGGTTACTTACGAAGTAATCGCCTAATAAATATACAAGAAAAAAACAGTCGAATTTAGAACTTCCTCCTTTTTTCGGTTAAACTTTAATCAATAACGTTTAAAATATTTCATCGCTACAATATTCAAATAACCAATTACCAATTAAGGTATTTGTATACTGAAACTAAATTATAAAGAAATATCTCCCCCTACTCCGGTCGCAGAAGCGCTTTCCTCCCATCATAACTTTTCAAACTTATCTTAGTTAGGAACGATCAATTCTCATTTGCGCGCGATTACAGAACTCCTCTAAGAGATGAAATTAAAGTAGATACAGTTGAATTGTTTCGTAACTTGTGTTGTTAGTGTCAGTAGTACTAACAGAATGTATTCGTAACTAAAGTGTTAAAAATGTGAACTTGAGACGAAAAAATTAAAAGTATATAATATGTGTATATATATTATCATCTCCGGAGAGGCTGGCAGAGGTACAACCAGTTTAAACTCTACCATCTAGTCGGCGGTCACGGTGTTAGTGACGGTAAAGCATTTTTTTGCCTTTTACGAGCTGCCTGGTAGGAAGGAAGATGGTCTATTCTGCAAAGGAGCCCGGACCTGCACTGGAAACGGGCTTTGTTGTGTACCAACGCTGATATTTTGAAATAAATATAACTTAAAAGTTTTCGATATAAGTAAACATATTTAAGGCATCTTTGATACTCATACCATTAAGTACCTAACCCTTTTCTCATTTATCTCCTTTTCTTTAAAAAAACTAGTTTAACATTTTAAATTTTGCTGTCTTGTGCATGAAAAGTTTTTTTCAAAAACCATTTAAATTTGCGTGTGGATAGTCGACGTTGATTTTTAATTCGGTAGCTGCGGCACGTCTATTTGTTATCTCTATTCTGTGTCCAAAAATGAATTTCCAAGTTTGTTCAGATCTCTCGTTACATATAACCAATTCGTTTTACACAAAATAAATACATCAAATAGAACAGTTTGATTCGATTCAGTGTAAAAATAAAGGCTCCAACACCGCAGACATTTTGTTTTCGTTAACACTTGATGAAATGTCAACACTTTATTGTACACTTGCCCGCTCCGGCTTTGCACGGTTATGAAATATACATGTAAACCTTCCTCTTCAATCACTTTATCTATTAAAAAAACGCATTAAAATCCGTAAAGGGACATAGGGACAGAGGAAGCGACTTTGTTTCATACTATGTAGTTACACGTAATAAAGATATTATAAAGAAAAAATATATTTTACTAAATAAAACTGAATAATACTCTTTGTTAGTCTTAATGACAAGAATAGGAAAAAGGTTGAAAATTCTAAATTTGAGATTCTAAATTTGGTGGTATATTTAAGGAGAAGATTATAAAGTTGACCAAATTATTTTTTTGTGTACATACATACATACATATCTTCACGCCAATTCCCTTACTAGGTAGGCAGAGAGTATCGAGTGCCAGACCTCACGATCCTGACAAACCTGTCTTGCTTCCTTCACATTCATTACCCTTTTCAGACAAAAACGCCGGTTTCGGAGACTCTTGACACTACTCTCGGATAATATCCGATTGATCTGATCGTGAAATGTCAGCCTTGGTCTCCCCGGGTACCTACATCCATCCACATTCGCATTGTATATCTGCTTTTTCAATCTTTCATCTGTCATTCTTTCCACATGACCGAACCAGCGGAGCATGCCCTTTCGCATTTTAACACCAACGCTTTCTTTCAATCCCACTCTTTCTCGGATCTCACTGTTACGAAAGCGGTCAGTGAGCATTACACCACAGATTTTCCGTAGTGCTCTCATTTCGACCGCATATATCCTACTTTCATGATCTTTCTGACATACCCAACTCTCGCTTCCATACAATAACGTTGGGGTAAACACAGAATTATGCAAAGCGAGTCTAGCTTTTTGATTTTTTTGTGTGTTGTCTTATAATCGTTTACCATATGACACATTTCAATGAAAAGGTTTTCATTATCTGGATAACATGAGCTATCTTTTTAAAAAAATCATCAAAATCAGTTGCTGTTTGGCCGAGTAATGGCGTAATAATTATATATAAAAAATTAAAAAAACACGTATAAAAAGAACCCCCCCATCCCATTTTGTAACATTGTTTATTGGTGTTCCTTTTGCTATAATATGATGATATGTAACCTATAACTTTACTAAAGAAATGAATTACCTAACATTGAAATATTTTTTTCAAATCGGACTAAGAATAGTTCCTGTGATTAATGCGTTCAAACTCTTCAGCTGTATAATAACATTATAAATACAGACAAATCTAATGTTTTCCAGAAAAAAATTCTTTAATACGCACGCAAATATACAACCAACAAGAACAAAAAGACAACTTAAAATCGCCATACCAAAAGATGTAAACACATCCACAAACCAGAGAAATGCAAAATTATTTTTATTCCTTCCGTTACATATTTACATATGTATTGCGGAACGGAAGACTAATACATTTGCAAGATGATAAACAAAACGGAATATAGGAAGTTGTATTTTAGGGAATTTCGACAAGCTCTGCAAATACATCAAGGGGAACTGCGCATCCTACCGTCTAATCACGTCTTAACTCTGCAACTAGAACATTATTCAATATTGAAATCGATGTTTTAACTTTAACTGACTGTAATATATTATTCAACCTACAATTTGTAACTTTGTCTCTTTTTTTAAATGGGATAAGACAGCGAACGCGCACACAGCTCTTTATGAATTTACACAACAGTGGCCTTAAGGCACGGCTTCTGAAAATAGCCCCATTTCAGAATAACCCATCTGCCTTACCGTCACTAACACCGTGACATCTGACAAGATGGTAGAGTTTCGCACCGACTCACCCGGATTGGTATGGCCTTACCTATTCCTGCCGCCATATCGTCATGACATGTTCCGGTTGGGAGGGTAAGGCAGCCGGTAAACTTACTTTTGCTCGAGGCTTAAGATCCCCGTCTCAGGTTGGCAACGCACCATTACCACCTTTAGTGTCTTTAGGCGGCGTGAATTCCTTATCATCAGAAAATCCGTCTGCTTGTTTGCCCTCCAATTTCATAAAAAAACCAAAACCCAAAGGAAAGACTCAAAATTACATCATAATATTAATAAGTAAAACAAAAATTTTGGACCCCTTTTTAAAAAAATGCGAAGACGCGGGAGTATGAAATTTGGCACAATTATAGTTTATGTGTAGGAAAATTGCAGAATTCTATTTTTTAATAATAATTCTTATAAAGAGTATTAAATCAATAAAATAAACATTACCACGTATTTGACACACACAAACAAATACATATATTGATAACAATTAAAGATCACAGATGGCGCACAAACTATATTCATAATGTTTAAAACAAAGTACTTGTTCTTAATAATTGAAGATGGCGTTCTTATCAAAAAGGTATTAGTAGCAATAGAACCTTAACAATTATGGGACATTTTGAATTTTTATATTGAATAATTTATACCTAAAATTTAAAACTTGTACCTAGTTCATATAAGTTTTAGACGTCCCTATATAAAATATATCTTATCGCCAATTGGGCACTAACCATATTTCAAGGACAGCCTCTCCATGGGAATTCGTTATGTTACTGGAATAAAATGTAGACTTTGTCATTTTACTAGTTGAAACCTATTCCTACGCAAAACCCTATTAAAATCGGTTAAGACGTTTCGACGTGAAAATGGAATAATAAATAATAATAAATAAATATCCTTGGACTAGTCACACAAATTGAATCTAACCCCAAAGTAAGCAAATTATATGCTTGTGTTATGGGTGTTAGTCAACGATTGTAATACATAGAAATACTTAAATAGATACCAGAATAAATTTAATAAACACCCAGACCCGGAAATGCAGACATCTAAACGTTCTTCACACAAATGCCTGCCCTCGTCGGTAATCGAACCAGAGCCTCGCGATTACTCGACATAGTTAGGCGTGTACGCTAGCCACTCGACCAGCGAGGCGGCGAGGCGAGGAATGTATGTACAACATACAAACTTTTAGTTTTATATTATTATTTAAGTAAAATAATAATGGCACTTTAACAGTCAGTCAGACTTTACTTAATTAAAAGTGGCAATAACACTGAAATAAAAAAAGAACAATAAATCCCCAACAAAACCTACATGTAATATAGCTAAGAACAAAATTCCGAAATGAAATGGTTTCCTCTGTTATAAAGTTATGATACAACAAACACACAGACACATTAAAGTTATAACATTCCTTTTTATCCGTCGGGGGTTGAAAAGTAGAATCAATGTGGCTTGCAACTTTAATTCACAAGACTTACATTGAGAAACATTTCTAGTTGAAATTAGAGAATTTTTGATTACAATCTTTTTAATAGGTGTAAAATAAGCCTTTACTTTGTTAATTCCGCGTATGCTTACGTGGAATTAGCAAAATAAAGCCTTATTTTACATCGGTAATGATTTATTTCCGCATAGTAACGCTTGATTCAATAAAATACAATCTTTTTTTTGTTTTACAGAAAAATAAAACAAAAAACCTCTAACAAAGAGTATTTTTTCAGTAAACCGCGATGATAAACGCTACCGATTCAACATCCATCACGCTCAAAGGCTGCATTGGTTAGATTGATCGCCGATGTCGGTCCAACACGACGTAAATATAACACCAAGGACCGAAGAAACAGACAAAAATAGTGAGAGCAAACTAATGTGCTGTCGATTGTGTGACAGAAGGATTGATAGTTAACGGCCTCCGTCACCGCTAACACGCCCATTCTCTTTAACATCGAATAGAAAACATGTTTTTTGGTTACAATTGCTAACGTTTGGTAGTTAATTGATTGCCATGAATCATAGCTTTAAAAGAAGTAAAAAAAGGATTTAAAAAATGTTAATGCTATTAATATTAATGTAAATGATTTCAATCCAAATAATATACCTATACCGGCTTCCGTATGTTATACTAATCATCCGGTCCGGCTTCGCTCGAGTAATAGAACGTATATTAGATACTAATAATAAAGAGATTTGATTGTTTTTTCATTAGTGTTTAGTAGACCTCGAAAGTACTAGACTGATTTCAAAAATTATTTTACCATTAGAAACCGATATTATTTCTGCTTAGCACAGGTTCCGTTATTTTTAGGAAAACTCTATCAAACTATTAGTGACATTTTGATTAAGTGCAATTTCCCTCAAAATTTTTAAATATGCGCGACATTTGTAAAAGATACATAATGTCGGCGTTGACATCGATTTTTTTTTACAATTTCCCAATACTGCAATACGAATATCAAATTGAAGCGCTAATTAGAAGGATTCTTAAAAAGTGAATTATGACAGAAATATTATTGTTAACCAGGTTTCCTGATAAAATACAATAAATAGAAATATTCGAGTCCTTTCGGGCTAGACAGAGTATCGAGCGCCAAGTGCAGACTATTCCTTTTGGTGTCTGTAGGTAATGTGTATTTTTTACCAGCGGAAAAATGTTTGCTTGTTTGTGACTAATTTGAAAATGAGGAGGTTAATCATTCGATTATATATCGCTATGCCAAGTCCAATACTCTTTTTCTTCAAAGATGTTTATTTCGATGAATCTAGACACGGTACAACGGTCCATGATAGAAGCGTATCTTTAATAATTCTGCTGTGAGTGTTTATGTCACTGAACTCCTTCTAGACGGCTGGACCGATGTTGATGAAAGTTTTTGTGCGTGTTTAAGGGAATTCGAAAATGGTTTACATTCACAAGTTGGTCTCCTGGAAAATGTTTTTTTAATTATTTTTTTAATAATTCGGTTTCACATCGGATCCGACAGACTGCGCTACTTTCGTAGCATTAATGTCAAGCGATACGAAGTTTGCTGGGTCAGCTAGACCTTAGTCAGCTAGCTTTTTTACTAAAATCACATTGAAATATAGCAGAATAACGTTTACCGGGTCAGCTAGTACACATATATAACTCACACACACATGTATAATTTGCTTACTTTGGGATGAGGTTCAAATTCTGTAACTTGTCCAGGAATATATATTTATTTATTTATTCGTATAACACCAGAGAGATTTGATCGCGGAATGTCAACCCAGGTCTCCTTGGTTACTTACAGATATTCACATTTGCATTAATTTATAAATAATACTAGCCGGTCCTGAAAACTTCGTACCTGCTGACATCTACAGCTACCAACAGTTTTTATGAGTTGAAGCATTGTTTTCCAATATCTCCCGCAATACTTTTTACAAGAACCTTCTTCGGACAGTACAAAACACAGTTTAAAAAGAATTACCAAAATCGTTTTATCAGTTTAGGCGTGATGCGGTGACTACACGAAATAGGGATTCATTTTTAGTTCTACTAATTAAACAATGTTTCATCTGGCACTCCTTAAGAACTAAACGGATGTTTATAATACGTTTCATTTGTTACAGAATTCACATTGTCAGAAAGCGGCCATGGTGGTACATATCCAGCCCGGTCACCGATATCCAGTTCAACCACGGGTCATTCTAGCTCCAGTCATCACAGGTAAAACTTGAAATCAAGAATTCGTCATCATCAATTCGGGACATACTGTCCTACACTGAAGTTAAATGAGACCCAATCTTCGCTATGTCAAATTGAGAAATTTTGAAAGCAAGGTCTTTGAAAACAATTTGTGCTTTTTAGCATTTCCTTCTTAGAAGCCTCGGAATGTTTAATTACCTGATTTAAATATTTTTTATTGATAACACATTGTCTATTTTTTCATAAAAACGTTTGGAAACTGTAATTATATCTATCTAATATATATATAATTCTCGTATCACGGCGTGCGTGATTGAACTCCTCCGAAACGGCCACACCGATTTTCGCGAAATTTTGTAAGCATTTGAGTAGGTCTGAAAATCAGCCAACATCTATTTTTCATACCCCTGAGTGATAAGGGTGACTAACCCTTTACTTTTTTTACTAAAATTACATTAAAAATATAACAAAATAACGTCTACCGGGTTAGCTAGTATACATATATAACTCATGTGTTATGAGTTTCAGAGTAGCCATGTATGAATCTAACGTGTATTCAAAAGCCTCCAGATCACAAATTCATTAAAATAAGAGATAGCAGTTGTTATTTTTGCTGTTATGTGTAAAATAAATTAACTTTTGAATAATTTTGCACATGTACGTACCAGTAGACTAACTTCAATGTAGTTTTAAGTAAAAAATAAATAAATAGTACCCCTGGACAAATCACACAAATTGAATCTAACCCCAAAGTAAGCAAATTATATGCTTGTGTTATGGGTGTTAGTCAACGATACTATTACATATAAATACTTAAATAGATACCAGAATAAATTTAATAAACATCCAGACCCGGAAATGCAGACATCTAAATGTTCATCACACAAATGCCTGCCCCCGTCGGGAATCGAACCCGAGCCTCGCGGTTGGTCGATGTAGTTAGGCGTGTACGCCAGCCACTCGACCAACGAGGCGATCACTTTAAGTTTGATACATTTCAAATAAAACTTGAAAATGTATTAAAAATTCATTGTTTTTGTATCTTTTTACAATCGAATGAAATCATATAAGCAAAGAGTAAAGTAACTGTTCATAAAGGAAATCATACGTGTCATGTTTTGAGTCACTAATCAATGTAGAACCTTTATTGAGATACATTTCATATTTTTACAGAACAAAATAATGCATATTAATGGTCAACGCTGAATCAAAAGTAGGTAATTTCAAATATCCAGACCTTTTTTTTTATGATATTGGAAGGCAAACAAGCAGACGGATTTCCTGATGGTAAGAAATTCACGCCGCCTAGAGACACCAAAGATGGTAATGGTGCGTTGCCAACCTGGGGCCGGGATGTTAGGCCTCGAGCAAAAGTAAGTTTACCGGCTACCTTACCCTCCGAACCGGAACACGTCATGACGTCATGACGTTATGGCAGCAAGAATAAGTAAGGCGGTGGTACCAATCCCGGCGAGTCGCTGCTAAACTCTACCACCTAGTCAGATGACACGGTATTAGTGACGGTGAACCTTTGCTCGCCTTTTACGAGCTGCCTGGCAAGGAAGGCAGATGGTCTATTCTACAAAGGAGCCCGGACCAACACGGGGTAAACCTCTAAAGACCTCTAACTAATACGATTCTAAATCCAAATAAAATTATTTAATTTGCAATTTTCTGCCAAAAAAGTATGAGTCTATCTGCTCAACCTTTGTAGAGTGCAGTCGAATTCTCCAGATGATTTTTTCGGCTACGAAGTGAAAAGTACGTTGAGTTTTTAGTAGTGTGTTTGTAATTAATAATAATAATATAACAGTTTAGTGGTGTGCGTTGTGTGGAGCTGGATTTATTTGGAGGTCTTTGGTTTCCGGTAAGTCCAACTCATTCATAGCGCACTGTTTTTCCTGTTTTGTCACGCTGTAATACGTATACAGTTTTTGGTGAAAAAATGCAAATTAAATCATTTTATTTGAATTTAAGTATGGATTTCCGCAAAGTAACGCCTTCTTCTATCAACTTTTTTAATCATCATCATCATCATCATCATTTCAGCCATAGGACGTCCACTGCTGAACATAGGCTTCCCCCGTTGACTTCCACTTCGGCCGGATGGAAGCGGCCTGCATCCAACGAGACCCCGCGACCCTCATAAGGTCGTCTGTCCATCTCGTGGGTGGCCGTCCTATGCTTCGCTTGCCATACGTGGTCTCCACTCGAGAACTTTTCTGCCCCAACGGCCATCAGTTCTTCGCGCTATGTGCCCCGCCCACTGCCACTTCAGCTTGCTAACCCGGCTGGCTATGTCGGTGACTTTCGTTCGCCTGCGGATCTCCTCATTTCTGAATCGATCTCGCAGGGAAACCCCGAGCATAGCCCGCTCCATAGCTCGCTGTGCAACCTTGAGCTTGTTTATCAGGCCCACAGTAAGAGACCACGTCTCGGTGCCGTAGGTCATCACTGGTAACACACACTGGTTAAAGACTTTTGTTTTAAGACACTGAGGTATTTCGGACGAAAAGACGCTACGCAATTTCCCGAACGCTGCCCAACCGAGTTGGATTCGTCGATTCACCTCTTTCTCGAAGTTGGACCTACCTAACTGGACCGTTTGTCCTAGGTATATATATTCGTCGACAACTTCGAGGATCGCGTTCCCAACTGACACTGGGGTGGGCGCTACATGGACATTCCGCATGATTTTCGTCTTGTCCATGTTCATCTTAAGGCCCACCTGTCGGGAAACACGATTGAGGTCTTCGAGCATTGTACTAAGGTCTTCCAGCGATTCCGCCATTATGACTATGTCATCGGCAAATCGAAGCTGAGTGATGTACTAGCCGTTGATGTTGATGCCCATTCCTTTCCACTCCAGAGGCTTAAAAGCATCCTCCATTGCGTAAGTGAAGATAGTTATTACTTTTTTAATACGACTATGAAAAGATAGAAGGAGGCCTATATTCAGCAGTGGACGTCCTATGGCTGAAGTGATGATGATGATGATGATGAAAAGATGTTTGTATTAGCTTCAAGATTTTTATTATTTTACTTTTCAATGAATCTTTAGACCTTCAATGGACGTAAACATGTTTTTAACGATGAAAAAAGTGGCCATCGCAGGAATAAAAACCTTTATTAATGCACTTACATTCTAAAATGTCCTTTGAGCTTTGAAACCCCGCGAAATTAATCTTAGCTTTCATCAAAAGGTCTACGAATGTTCCGCATTCCGGCCGTGTCCCTCTTGAATAGAGAATGGTAAAAACTTGGTGAGACAAATCCGACCGTGTCAAATTTAATATAACGCTGAGTCCGGTTCTAATTACAAGGAATGTACGGTCAGAACCTCATACATAAATGATTCTTTGCTTGGTTGAATTTAAAATACTTTTTAAAGGAAAATAAAGAGGATCGTAAAATAATTGTTATTAGAATGACCGTGTGTTAAAAAAACATGAAAAAAAATTACTGAAAAGTAGGTAATTAAAGTAAAATAATGGACGTAAACATATCTTGATTAAGATATAGTACTTAACATAAACTTATCAATGGAAACATCTCACCACTGATTTTCTCCGTTTGACAAAATCGACTCTATAGGTTTTATATTTTGAAATTAATTAAGACTAGAAAATAATTTAAAGATGCAGTATTATTTTAATTATTTTGTTATGATCAACAAATGTTTTAAAAAAAATATAACAATACGTATCTTAACGCCCAAATCCCCAAATCATAAGGCAGAGGCAGAACCAGGGTAACCATAGGTTATCAAAGGTAATTATGAAAATTTCAGACCTATCAAATGCATAGATAAAATAGGTTTATACTTAGATTAAATGAATACATATATTGAAAAATTTTCTATTTTTGTTCTTCGTATACAAAACGCCAATTTCATATATAAAGATCTGATAATATATCCAAATTACAAGTGTAGTTGATGAAATTAGGAGAGATGTTTGTGTGTTTGCCGTGCTTTAGGCTAAGTTTTTTCCACCAAAATTTAACATTTAAACGTTAAAATGCAGTCTTCAAACGCCGCGGCATCGACACACTTGCTGCTAACACTTTTTTTTGAAATGGCTAAAATGTTGCTCACCGCAAGGTTTTTACAATTTCACCTGGCTATTTTGGGCCGAGCAGAGTGCTCAGCCCGAGACATCATTATTTAAATGGATTGGACTGTTACCTACAACGCCAGCAACAAGGGATGTCTCCCGGGAGACCGTACCTCGACTTGGTGCTGCGTTCTGGTTACTGGGTGGACTTGATGGACGAGTAACGGCGGCTCGTCGCTCGGCGTTAGGCACCGGGTGGTAGGGAGGTCTTATGGGAGGTGATGATGTGGCGCTGCTAACTCTTGTTATTGCAGGGGTCTATAAGCTGTAGTAACTACTTTCCATTTTGTCGCTCACTCACTCTTATCTCTGTTTTTGGAGTAAAAAATGGGGTAACGCTATTGTATAATATATGTTTGTTGATAGCAATTAAGAATGATATAGGCTACTTTCATCCAGTTCGAACGAGTTCCCGAGGAAACTTTTCTTACATGGGTGATGGGCTATACTTACTTTCGTGGGTGACATATTGTATGAAATGATTGCAGTTGAAATACATCTTTAGAGTATTTCCGTTAATTAAGTTTGTAGAGGTCCATTACTATTCAGACGTCTCGTCTTCATCTATAGGTATTTAAAATGAACGGATCATATTTATGTAATATGGATACTCCATTGTTGTAAAAAGGATCGGCACTTTAAAGATGTCTTTGAGTCGATTCCCGGGTCCCGGATTCGATTCTCGGGTCGGGCAATATAAAGAAAATGTGTTTTTTTCAATTCTCTAAAAAAGTGTTGCCTTTGTGTGCCTGGTTGATGATAGGCTTGCCACCTATCACATTGTAGGAATTAGTGTCTTCGGCTAGTCGTAGGTGCCCTGGTTGTGCCTCTGCCTACCTCTTCGGGGATATGGGCGTGACAGTATTTACTTGCCTACTTAAAGATGTTTTAGAAATAATTAGCTGGAAAGCTACTAAAAAGGTAAAAAAAGGTAAGTTAGCTCTGACGCCGATATTTTGTTAATATCAATGTAATCTATTGATAATGAAAGTTTTAGGCCATATTTTATGATGTATTTCCGAATAGGTACTAAGTACTGTGAAACTTCAAAAAAATAGTGTACCCATTCCTGAAATATCGGCAACGTATCTGTGATACTCCTGGTTCTATTCTTGTGGATTCTCATCTGTAACTAGACTTGGAGAAATGGTGTGGCAATTTTACACCTGGATTAAATTATAATAAATACTACCTATGTTAAACATATATTAGACAAAACAGTTCCATTTGAAAATACATATAAATTACTTGTTGCCCGCGTGGTTAATTGTCCCACAAGAACATGTGTTTATGATAAAAACTAAGCTACGTGTTAATCCAAGTTACCCTCTATCTGTGTGCCAAATTTGATGAAAATTGCTTAAGCAGTTTTTACGTGAAGGAGTAACAAACATACAAATTTTCGCATTTACAATGTAGGTTGTACAGTATATAATCCTTTCGGTGAAATTAGCTTGGCTTTAGTTATTCTCTCCCAAAAAGCAGTTAACCCTTAATTAGGCGCATGGGGTCAGGCGCACTTGAAATCGAAAAAATATACATTTACAGTGCTTAGAGCGCGCTCATGCTCTTTGTAGCTTCCTCACTCCCCACGGGGTATGCAAATTAGTGGCGTCCAGATCATCAACACCTGCGTACCTATTGCTGCTCTCTAGAGTGCTGACCCCATGCGACCAGTTACGTTACCTTTTTTTCAGAGGTAAGTTTTTACCCTTGTGTTTTCTTTTAGTTTCTATTAGTTTATTTTTGATTATTTTTCTTTGTATGTGTGTATTTTTATATTGTGTAATGTTTTTTTTTCATATTGTAGACATATCTGACATCAATGCATAATGTTATACACAAAACGAATATTGCTAAGACTATCACACATATAAGACGGATTGCTAGAAAAAATTAGCTGCAGCACTTGTAGAAGATTACTAAAAACGTCGCATACACCTTCCTGCTACACCAACGACACCATAGAAACGGCTCCGTGAAGTTTATGATGTGGACGAGACGGTCCAACAATCAAAAGCAGCTAAGCTCAGACGCTATTCATCATGTCCTAGAAACAATTACAAAAAAGTGCCAACAAAATGCTTCAGGTGCGGTAAATTTATGTGTCAGCAACACTCGATGGACTTCTGCGTTGGATGTAGAATAGAAGAATCCGCTGATGAGACTAATTAATTTATTTTTTTTAGTTGATCTCAGCTTTGTCAAAATTAATTGGTTTATAGAGAGGTTTCATTTTTTTATTTTTTTTTATTAAGTATAATGTTTCAGTTTTGTTTTTGTTGTTTTAAATTTAATTTTATTAAAATACTTTATTAATTATTATAAAATTCATAAAGTTTTATTTCTTTTTGACACTCAATTACCAATGCTATTTTGGGGTCAGGCAAGACCCCATGCGCCTAATTGTGTGATTTTCTTAATGCGCCTAGTTAAGGGTTAATTCTGAAACTCATCCCTTGTAACTTTACCTGTGCAAAGCGAGCGTGCGCTCCTCCTACCCTGTGACGTCACAATTTTATCTAATTAACCAACACCGCTACAGTGAGTTCAGTCTCCATTGCTTTCTAATTATTTTTATTTACTTATATATTCTTACGATATTATAAGGCAAAAAAGCTGCTGGATTCCCTAATGGTAAGAAACTCACGCCGCCCAGGGACACCAAAGGTGGTAATGGTGTGTTGCCAACCTTATTCCGAACACAGGAAGGAAAAGGTTTCCTGCTGCCAAAATGTCAGCGCTTGCCGTTGACGTGCGCCGGTTCGGAGGATAAGGTAGCCTCTAAATTTACTTTTACTCGTGACCTAACATCCCGTAATAGGGTTGGCAACCATTACCACCTACAGTGTCTCTAGGTGGCATGAATTTCTTACCGTCAGGAAATCCGTTTGCTTGTTTGCTTTCCAATGTCATAAAAAAGACGTGGCATTAGTCATGACACTATCGGTTGGCTCAGCTAGTAGGAAATAAAAATGTTAAACTGTTTTTGTACTACGCAGTGTATGCGATGCGTACCTACGATGGTCTTCCGTCACCCTCCGTACGTATAACCGAGACATGGAAATGCTTTGCCAAATCTATTTACACTCTAAACCTCTTAACTAGACTTTGTTGAGTGGATAGCCGAAATCTAATTTTTGCGTTCGCCAGCCAGAACCAGACGAACTTGTTCACAGTTTCATATTTATTAACCAACTCCAAAAAATTGTAGGTTTCCAATTCGACTATATATTTTTGTATATTTGTTCTGCGAATAATATATTATGATAGCCATAACAGTTTTATCAAAACCTGACAAATGATTTTTAAAGATACGTAATAATGCATCAGTTTTCATAAGTACGACTCGGTAAGTAAGTTGGAAGGTTTAATGAAAGAGGTAGAAGAAAAAAATACTGTTTTTTTTGCAGTTTTTCTTTCGATTTTGACTTCTGAACAGGTTGAGTTACATAAATTAAGTAAATACACAGCAATATCTGAACAGTTCAAATAATTGGTAGCACCATAGAATGTATATTATATGAACGGGTACATCAGCCTTTTTTGACATCCTAAAATTTCTGGCATCTACCTCCCAAAAAAAGACGCGAAAACAATTATAACAACCTATTTATAATAATAACTGGCTTATAGTATTACACTAGCTATTCCCGCGAACTTCGTTCCGCCGCCGGTTCAGTTTGTATGGGAAAAATTAAAATGTTTTTCCCAGTTTCCTCACAGTCGAACAGGATAAGAAGTATCCTATATCCTTCTCCCGGTTCTAAGCTACCTCCCCACTAATTTTCAGCCTAATTGGTTGAGCCCTTCGTGAATTATAAATAGTTTAACTAACCTTTCTTTTTCTCATATAAAAAATAAAAATGAGTTACCCGGAGAAAATAATCCCATTACTATTTTAGTTAACATGTATGTAAGTGATGTAGTAAATTTAAACGCATTGTTGAAACTGTTTGTATTTTGACATAAAATAACATGTACAAACAATGCATAGAAAGGAAGAGATATTAAAAAACGCTATTGTCTACATCTTGTGGTAATTTAAATACACTTTTGGACTCTAGATTTTCTCCATTAGTATAAAACATCAACACAAGCATATTATTTATTTAATACAAAGTAAACTCTGGCACAACATCATACGTTATTGTGTTTTTGATCCTATTATGAAATACTCCGTTAATGAGTACAATGAGAGAATTCATGAAAATGAATAAATAAAAACTTACCAATATTTTATATTCAACGATGCATATATAAACAAAAAAACTCGAAAATATTTTTACTTAGTAAATTTTAATAAGCTTATTAAAAGCTATTTTATTACTTTTATATATTTTCTTCAACTGAACTCTTGTTTGGAAAAATATCAGTTGAGAAAAATATTCTCAAGTCCAATGTTCAAAGTATTAAGAAAAGGGATAAAACACAAAAGGTGGATTTAATTCTTTTGTTTTTATATCTGCAAACCTTAATTAGATGGATTGTATTTCGAACATAATTAGGAACTTGTTAATTCGTTAATTAAATTTTATAAAACTGTTTTTTATATTTTTCTAGTACCAATAGGTTTTACAATTTTGATTATGTTTTTTTTAATAGGTATGTTTGATGTTGCTTGGGATACTTGAAAACGCCAAGAACTGGATTTTGAAAAGGGAATGCCATACAAAGATGCTATTACGGATCTTAAGCTGTTGTATTAAAGCAGGTATTCTAGGCTATTCTTTGTATCATTGCATATTTTGGTACACAGAATTGATCTACCTACCTTTCCCGTCGCTATGATATTAGTGCTTGACATTGCTGAATTTCGATTTAGATGGTGAAATCAACATCAAAATTACTTAAAATTAGGCTTAGATCCTAGACTAAGGAATGCAAAAAAGCATTTTCATTTTTTGGTATCTATTGACTAAGTATATAAGGTAATTCTGCATATTTCACTGAAATAGTACAAAAAAGGCTAGTAATTCTGGATAATTAACTGAAATGTTAAAAAAAACATACTCAAATTAAACAAATTATAGCACTTTTAACATTCGGTAAAAGGTCTATGACCTCGCGCGATGTACGGCGGACTGTCTTTAGCGACAATAACTATATTTTTAATTTAGTTATTTTTTTATGATTTAGTATTATTTTGACCTTTTTAGATACCTATTCCAAATCAGTAGCTGAAAAATATCGTTAACTAGTTCGAGGAAACCTTGTATATTTTTCTTGCCGAAAACATTAATTTGTATTTATTGTACTTTATTCGTTGGTCTGTTTGTTTGCTTAAAATACTTAAACAATACTCAATTTCATTACAATCACGCAACGTGCTTAAACAAATTTAACTTAAGGTCTTAGAAATTAAAATCACTTTTGTGAACCTTAAAGGGCTTGGCGTGAAGATATGTTGTTGAACCTAACGATTTCGACTCCACTACGAATATCACATTTTTATGAAAAAAGTAGTATTATTCCCAGACACGCACTTAGGATGATACCGTCATAACATTAATGAGATTTTCATAACACGAGCTAGCGGGGTCTACGGTCAGAATCATTAATACCGTATAGGGTAGGACCCCGAACGGTCACAATTTTGCTTGTTCACTGTACAAGAAACCCTTGGCCTTTAAATTGAACCTAAATAATACATGATCTAACCTTAAAATCTCATCCCGTAATATTACGTTCTGCCAGCTGAAACACATTTGTCGGTATTGCTGGCTATCTAAATGTAAATATAGCATTAACATTTGATAGAATTTCAATAAGGATTGGAAATCATATTGTGTTTTTTCTCGGTGCTAAGATTAAATTTTTGCAAATAAAAATAAAGAAACCCTTTCAGCTTTTCTATGTTACATCGTAGTTGATTAGAGTTCAACCTCCATTTTTAAGCAAACATTTCGTATTTGTTAAGCGAAATTAAAAATATCAATCGGTAAAATTATGAATGCAATGTCATAAAGGTATGACATTTATGTACGTAATATGACATGAATTTTTGGTATGAGACTTTAGGGCAAATAAGCAGACGGTTATGGTGATTGTAGGAAACTCGATTTACCTATATTTGACCGCTTTTAGTCGAGTGGTTAGAGTACACGCCTATTTACACCGATCAACCGTGAGGCTCGGGTTAGATTCCCGACTGGGGCAGGCATTTGTGTGTTGAACATTTAGATGTCTGCATTTCCTGATCTGGGTGATTATTAAATTTATTCTGGTATCTATTCAAGTATTTCTATGTAATAGTATCGTTGACTAACACCCATAACACAAACATATAATTTGCTTACTTAGATTTGGTTAGATTCAATTTGTGTAACTTGTCCAGTGAAATTTATTTATTCATTTTTTTATGATATTGGAAGGCAAACAAGCAGACGGATTTCGTGATGGTAAGAAATTCACGCGGCCTAGAGACACCAAAGGTAATAGTGCGTTGCCAACCTGAGGCCGGGATGTTAGGCCTCGAGCAAAAGTAAGTATACCGGCTACCTAACCCTCCGAACCGGAACACGTCACGACGTTATGGCGGCAGAAATAGGTAAGGCGGTGGTACCAATCCGGGCGAGTCGCTGCTAAACTCTACCACCTACTCATATGTCACGGTGTTAGTGACGGTGAGCCTGTGTTCGCCTTTTACGAGCTGCCTGGTAAGGAAAGCAGATGGTTTATTCTACAAAGGAGCCCGGACCAACACAGGGAAACATTATTTATTTATAACACATTTATTTATTTATATTCATCATAAGGTAGTAGTGATACGTTGCTAACCATCTGCGAGGTTTAGGTTCTAATATTAACGAAGGTGTGATGAATATCAATGCCTGTATTTCCGGGTCTAGTTGTTCATTGTATTTAGTCCGGCATCTATATATATATATATATATATATATACTTTTGAATAGTATTTGTAGCACACTCGATACGCTCAGCTTGCTCTACTAGGGACTTGGCGTGAAGATTTGTATGTGTGTGCATATAGTATTGTTGACTAACACCCATAGGTCATTTTATTTGTCGTTTCACTCTGATTATAATATTTATTAGCACATTTTTGTACTTAAACAGGTGAAATTATACAAAATACAAGCTATTTTAAAACATATTTTCTCCAGCAAATCCAAAATATTATGTATTTCCCCCGTGTTGGTCCGGGCTCCTTTGCAGAATAGACCATCTGCCTTCCTGCCAAGCAGCTCGAAAAAGGCAAGTACAGACTTACCGTCATTAACACCGTGACATCTGACTAGGCGGTAGAGTTTTGTACCGACTCTTTCGGATTGGTACCACGGCCTTACCTATTACTGCCGCCATACCGTCAGTGCTTGCCGTTGACGTGTTCCGGTTTAAAGAGTAAGTTAGGCGACAGAATAATCATCCCATTGTTTTCCTACCTCAGTCTTACCATCAGAAAATCGGCCATCTGCTTATTTATCTATCTTCCCTTGTTAAAAAACCCTTTCAATTAAGAGATATCAGTATCAGGAAGTAAACAGATCCCAGCTTAGCCGCGATAAAACAAATACTCAGAGTTGATGAGTCACGGAATTCATTAACCATAACTTCAGAAACAAGAGGCGGTAATAAAATTACCCCTTTATAATGTGTTAAGTGGAAACGAATCATATTCAATCATCAATCACCATTCCCCTTTAGTTTCTCTGTCAAGTCATACCGCTTCCCTATCAACCAATATAGGTAATTTTGTTCTAATGATTTTGAAAATGAATGTGCTGGTTATTTATGCAGCTGGCCTGACATGACTTTTTTATGTTTGTGTTTGTTCGTTATTAACTGTTACCCGCGGCTTTGCTCGATTGACAATCAATATATTTACTGAACTGGTGTTGAATTAAAAACTGTATGAATAATTTATTCCTATTTTGAACGTACTTATTTAGTTTTAATCAATAGCTCATTAATTAGGATTTTCATACAAACGTTCAACCCCTATTTTATCCCTTAGGGATAGAATTTCCAAATTCCGTCTTTGGTGGGTGTCTACTCAATAAAACGATCCTACGTACCAAATTTGATGGCTGTAACTCTAACAGTTTTTGCTCAGCGATGATGAATCAGTCAGTCAGGACATGTCATTTTATAAGTATACATAAGGGTCTGAAAATAAGAAACAGTATGAAGTAACATGTATCTTTAGAACAATGTGGACTTATGTAAAAAACAATTTTTACAAAAATCAAGAATGAAGTGATAGGGTTACAAACTTTCAAGTTAGAACTGTTTTAAATGGTAATTTTTCAAAACCTATAAGTGTATTTACTTTCCCTAAACTAACTATCCGAAGAGCTACAGAATAGGAGGTAAGCTATAGCCAACCGGACAACGTTGATTTCATTAAAAAAAAACACTTTTTTTCATTGCACTGACCCGGAGATCGAATCCATGACCTCTTGAAGTCAAGTCTATTACTGAACCGCTAGACTACAATGCGATTTATCTCTATCAGTTAAAACAAGTGCCAGGAACTGTAGCTCAATTTCAAAGGTTTTTAATTATTTTGTCATTACCAAATAATGGATATTTATGACATACTAAGGACCTACCCCACTTTCAATCAGAGAATAGAGCATAGTACATTTTTCAGATGTATTAGTAACATATGTCAAAATTTCACAACTGCAAAAAGAACTGAAAACTTATTAATAAAAAAGTATTCACAGAATTATACAAGTATTGAGACAAAATCTATGAAATTGCAAAAAGAAAACAAATTCAGTATATATTATGTATATGTAAATCCGTTTATTTAGATTTGCATTTACCACATTGAAAGCGATATTAAAAAAAAATATCTTCACGCCTTTATCCCCGACGAGGGATGCAGGTTGGCAACCAAAACACCCATAACTCGCCGAAGACTCTTGGTAAGTCCTGCAATGTGAATTCAATTCCACATTTTTTCTGAAATGTAAAACTAGGTATAGTAATTTATCCTTAAAAGATCTTTACAATGCAGACTTTTTGTGAAGCTGAAAAACAAGGGATTGTAAGAGAACAATCCCTTAAATCTTTGTATGCTTATTTATAACTTAGATTGAATTTTCGATGAAAAATGCTCCCAAAGGGCATTCATTTTTTAGATCTATTTGAAGAAATAGGCATATTCCAATTATTTTACGCAAATCCTTAACACTTACATCTGAACCTTTTTCGAAAATTACATATCGATGAAAAGAATAAGACAAAAAACTGATTCAGCAGTTTTTGAGATTGTCATTGACAGACAGTTTTATAAAATGAACTGATATTTTTTGTAAAACCTGATTTTTCTTTTTTTTTTCTTTTTGTTTGTACATGATTTTTTAAATCGTCGGAAAAGTGGTGCACCAATTTTTAAAAGATACTACTTGAAATTTCCTAAATATTGGTAAAAATAATCTGCAATTATAGAAAACGGCAAATTATCCCGCATACATAACTAAATGTTTAGAATAGCAGTGTAATAAAAGGTGAAAAAACATATATTTTTACATTTTATATTTAAGTTCTGAAATGTCTAGAAAAGTGAAATAATTACATTAATTGTACAATTTGTTCAGCACTCTTCAACCAGCTTCCGCAGCTTGTAAATACCCTTCTAGCGTCTATTTCCAGGGTAATTATTATACTGTTACTGTGATTATTTCTAGTCTCTAAGTGGTTTTTACTCGAAACTCGACCATTTAACTCTTGTAAATTTTCATCTACATTGTAAGATTGAAATGCTGCTATGTTTAGCTATATTTAACTATATATATGTATATATATATATATATATATATATANNNNCTATATTTAACTCCCAACGGCAAAAGAAGGACGTTATAAGTTTGAAGCGACTGTGTGTGTAATATCGGTATAAGTTATGATCGGATAGACCAATTTCTGTACGGATTTCTGTTTGAAAGCTAGAGGCTTGAAATAGTTTTAGCTACAAGTGAGTGTTGGTGGGTTATCGATCTTTTTTTTAATTTTCTTGTTATAAACTAATCATGATTGTCCTGGCCTTAATTTCTATGAAAGTCCGTATTCCGCCGTCCTTATCTTGATTCTCTACGAAAGTGAGTATATTGTCTAAGATGTATATTCAAGCTGTATCAAATAATTTTTCCCGTGTTGGTCCGGGCTCCTTTGCAGAATATTGCACATCTGCTTTTCTTGCCAGGCAGCTCGTAAAAGGCGAGCATAGGCTTATCATCACTAACATCGTGACATCTGACTAGGTGGTAGAGTTTCGCAACGACTCGCCCGGTTTGGTACCACCGCCTTACCTATTCCTGCCGCCATAACGTCGTGACGTGTTCCGGTTCGGAGGGTAAAGTAGCCGGTAAGCTTACTTTTGCTCGAGGCCTAACATCCTAACCTCAGGTTGGCAACGCACTATTACCATCTTTGGTGTCTCTAGGCGGCGTGAATTTCTTACCATCAGGAAATCCTTCTGCTTGTTTGGCTTCCTATAACATAAAAAAAAACTACTTCATTTTTGTAACAAAGGCAGGAAACTCAACTCTCTAGAGGCGCTAGAAGTAAACAGACTTAAAAATGTCCCAACTTTATTGAATGATCAACTCTCCGCTTCTTAATTTACACTTTTAAATGTTTAAGACAGCGCGAATTATATTAATGATTAATATTTAGATAGATGTTTGCAATTAATTTTATTTTCATATTTTTATCTAATTTATGTCTTACATTAATTTAATTTATTTCATTTTTTAATAATTTAATTTCTTTGTTATTCGTACACTTTTGACAATTCGACTGTGGTATTCTCATGTATCGATATTCTGACAGTTTATATCGTTTGACATCATTTATATTTTTTAATTTATTTTTTTCTATAGTGATTTTTTCTATAAATTGACATATAATTTTATTTTATTTTTTAATATAATGACATTTTACAATCTAACTGTAATCCCTATTTTGGGGAAATAGAATTGCTGTGGTATAACTTTGTTGTGGTTTGTTTACTGTTAACATTTTAATATGTGGGTACCGTCAGTAACATCTAACCAAATAGGTATTGAACGTTAAATCAAAAAAGTCCTTTTTATCTTTAGTTTCAAAGCCCTGATGATGCTGTAAACAGTGAAACCGGTTGGCTAGAAAGTAGCAGAAAGTGTTAAATAAAGTATACTGTGGATAAGTACAAGTGTTAACTCCAAACAAAGTGTATATGCAATGGAATTCCACCAAGTGCCGACGAAAGCAAGTATAGATTCTACATTAAAAAAGCCCTAACACGATAGGATAACATTGTTCTTATGGTCATTTCCGATTCCATTACCAAATCAGCTCCATGTGAACCCGGACAAACATACATACATCGCAAGTAACATAAAAACTTGTGAAATGTTTAGAGTTGCTTAACCAAATTTGGTGCTCAAGCAACTTCAGAAGTATTTCTACTTCTTACTAACTTCAAAACTATTTTGCCACATTTTAACAGCTATGCCATTAACATTAAGCTGTTTTGATTCATTTCAAGTTTTTTAGTTTTAGAATTTTCCCTACACAGATATTAAAAGCTCAGTTTCAAGTTTCTATTTTTATTTACAATATCAGTTGTTTACGTTTTTTTACTATAAAATACATCACAAGGCTATTTAAACACATAATTTGTTAGTTTATAAAACACTTAATAGACACTTGGGGATAATCCAGATTGTATCATTCCATTACTAGCGGCCCGCCCCGGCTTCGCACAAAATATACATATAAACCTTTCTCTTCAATCACTTTATCTATTAAAAGAAACCGCATCAAAATCCGTTGCATAGTTTTAAAGATTTTAGCTTACAAAAGGAACATAGGGACAGAGAAAGCGACTTTGTTTTATACTATGTATTGATTATTCATTTTGCGTATTTCAAACAACGATATAACTTATTAAATAATACTCTACTAAATATTACTCTTTTATTCAACAGCGCCGTAAAATTCCATAAGGAAAAAAATATCCAGCTTTATATCAAATAAGAAACATCCCCTATCACTTACGGACTATATATTTTTTTCCCATCAACCCGACACTAAAAGCGAGGGAAACAAGTGGGCTGACCACACGTCGAACCATTTTCCCAGTCTCCGTCAAAACTGAGTGACGTCTCAAGCTCAAAAGAAGCTCCATTAACGAACTTCTGGGGGCTTAGGGAAGATGCAAACGCGTAATAAATAAAGTGGATGAGACAGATAAATTATCTTTGACTCGTGTACTCCTGACAAATTACCCGCCATAACAGCTGCAAACAAATTTGTTTAGAACTTTGAAAGTTATAAAATGCGTTTGAATTATTGTTGGAGTAATAGCTTGCGGCGAGTCCACGAGTTGTGCGTATGTTTTTGTGTTTAGAGTCCACAAGGTACGCTGTGTTAAACTTAAGTCTACAACGTACGCGTATCTTTTTATGTTAAGCTTAGAATCTACAAGGTACGCATATGTTTTTATGTTAAGTTTAAATTCCCCAAGGTATGCGAATGTTTTTATGTTACGTTTAGAGTCAACGAGTTGCGCGTATGTTTTTAGATTAAGCTTTGTTTCCACAATTTATGCATAATATGATTTTATGTTAAGTTTTGAGTCCACAAGGTACGCGTATGTTTTTGTGATAAACTTAGAGTCTCATAAGCTACACGTGTGTTTTATATGTCAAAGTTAGTAAGCTATGCTTATGTTTTTTACGCGAATAATGGAATCTACAACATACTCGAAGTTTTTTTATATGTATGTAAGGTTTGAAGTCGACAAGCTGTGCATATATTTGATTTGTTAAATTTTTCACAAACTATGCGTATGTATTTTTGTGTTACATTTAGAGTTCACAAGATACGTGTTAGCTCAGTCCTAAAGGTACCTGCGAGTATGTTTTTAAGTTTAGAGTCCATTTGCTACGTGTATGCTTTTTGTCACGTTTTTTTTATTTTAAAACAAAAAATCAGACGTATTAAATTTTCGGAAAAAAAAGTTGTCTTCGTATACCATAGATTTTCATAGTGCGTTGTAATCATAAGTTTGTTTCTCAACTTTGACGGCTTGTCATTATGACCGACCACATGTCGCCACAAAGGCACTGTCGTTGTGGCGACAGAAAAATTTAATTTAATTTAGTTATTGTAGACCATTCTCTGACTAACTGAAAGAAAGAAAAAGTAATTTTAGTCATTAAGTTATTCCACTAACTGTCATTAAAAAAAAACAAAAATTTATTCCCAAATACGCAAACGCAAAACTTAGAGCCTGACCATCTTAGACGAGTTAGAGAGATCGGCTCCACGACTAGGCATTTCTTTGATCAACGGTGTATAGTATTTTAAAAATACTGTATGAAGCTTTGTATATGTCGTAACACTTTGCACGTAATATTAGCGTACGCGCCCAATGTTACCAACATCCTCTTGGCTTGGGTTCGATCCCGACATAAATTTGTATGTTGAACCTGTTTTTTACAAGTTTGAAAGCTTGTTTATTGTAAAATCTATTTCAAAAGTATTCATATCGACTATCGCCATTATATTTTAACCTGTTATGGTTATAAGTTCACACGATAATAATCAGAAAATTGATGAACCAACAATATTTTAACAGTTTGAATTAGTACTCTTTTCACATGTTATTAAACTTCATCCTTTAAGGTGTTTTTTTTTTTTTTGTAGTTCAGGTCCACGGCAACATTTATGGATTTAAATAACCTGTTGTCGAGTGTGGTACGTATTTTATACGGCTAGCTAATGGCCTCTCCCCTATAGATACAAACGTATCGTCCTTATATGCACGTAAATATGTTATTTACATGTGACTATTCATACCTATTATAAGTTAAAAATTTTCAGAGAATTGAGATAGTTACACTATAAATAGGCCACGTACGGTAAATGAAGTTGATGTTAGAAGTCAGGAGCAGGGGGATCAAAGGTTACCCTTTACTCCTGATGTAGGAACATCACTTAATTTAATAGCTTTATGCATTTACCCATGCGCACAGAACCGTATAACTTTGTTACACTATCGGCCGATAAAAGAAAATTAGGAACATCACACGACCGGGATAGTTCGGCTAGGAACTTTTACTGTAAAATACAGAGTCTCAAGACTAGTTTTTCTTCATTAAATATATAAAATTGTATATCATATTATATATAGAACTGTATATAAGCAACCAGGGCACCCACAAACTAGCCGAAGATACAAAGTCTTCTTTGCAGATTAGACTTTTTGTCTTCGGCTAGTTTGTGGGGCCCGGATCAACGCGAGGAAGCCTGTGTCAATGAATGAAGAACGAAATCAATGTCATCAGTCATTCTAGCCCGTTGCAGTTATTCCTTAAATTCAACCTTGGTAATCCAGGGTCTTTTTTCGTATCCTTACTTCTCTTCTCTACTTCTAATTTGTTCCGTCTTTAGCATCCCTAAAATATTATGTCCATTTGATACTCATGTCTTATTCTGAGACACCTAGACAGCGTTACTAAGATCTTCCCCTTTTACGGGCAACTGTAGATTTTGTGGCATATAAATGCCATAAAATGTAATAAGTACTCATTACCCTCGTCGCAGCATATCCATCTCCGTGACAAACAGCCCTTGTTTATATCTTACAAATGAACAAACCCAATAATTTTGTAGACTTGTGTCATTAGTATCATGTAAATTTGTCATGGTTTTAAAACATAACTTTTAAGAAAATAATATTTCATTCTAAGTCAGCAACGAAAAGTTGCATACTAATTTTGGAACAAATAATCAGTACATCTAAGTAACAGTTAGTCAGTTTCGTATACGTATACGTATTCGTTTCATATTATACACTTTGTACATCATTTATGCATATTTAAATATTGAATAAGTACTTCTAAAGTTGTAACCAACATAACGTTATAGAACACAATATCAGCTTTAGTTTGACGACAAAATTAAACATCATGGACAACAACCAAAGATTTCCTTTCTTTTGTATCTCCTGAATGTTTTAGATTTTGATATTTATTTCGTAGGTTATGCATCTTGCACTTAAAACAAATCATGATTAATGTTATTTACATTAATAATGTTCTCCATAGTCCACACTGCACAAAAACGTCTATGATACAATAACTTATCACGGCATAACATAATGGTAACATACAAATACAGATACAAACACAGATATATATAGATACTACATACGAATCGAGTTTATAACATAAAGTGTAAGCTAAGTATCTAAAAAGAAGAAAATGTTTTTTTTTCTTTAAAATATTAACTATGAACTTATTATAAGCGGGTAGTAATCCATTACGTAACATTTTGTTTTCCTAAAAATTATGGAAAGATATAATAAATTATTATTATGTTATTTTGGATTTTTTTTTATATCATTGAAAGGCAAACAAGCAGACGGATTTCCTGATGGTAAGAAATTCCCGCCGCCTAGAAACACCTAAGGTGGTAATGGTGCGTTGCCAACCAGAGGCCGGGATGCTAGGCCTCAAGCAAAAGTAAGTTAACCGGTTACCTGACCCTCCGAACCGGAACACGTCATGACGTTATGGCAGCAGGAATAGGTAAGGCGGTGGTACCAATCCGCGTGAGTCGCTGCGAAACTCTACCACCTAGTCAGATGTCACGGTGTTAGTGACGGCAAGCCTATGCTCGCCTTTTACGAGCTGCCTGGCAAAGGAAGGCAGATGGTCTATTCTACAAAGGAGCCCGGACCAACACGGGGGACAATTGGATTAAATTGGATGTGATTAAAGTTGTATTTATAAAAAAAATATCGCCAAAATTAATTAATGAGTTTAAAAATGTAATGAAATAATGTCGATATGTAACTAAAATAAAAATAGGTCTTAAAGTAATCTAAGTAAATTTAAAATAATACAGCAATTTAAATTAAAAACAAACATAAAAAGTTTAGGCCTAAGGTGTTCTTACTCGAGATAATGTTTTTTTACGTAACCTTTTTTTACGTAATTTTCTTTTTATATGTAATATTATATTTCGATTGTTTTAAGGGTGGTGTTGAATATCTTTAGGGACTTTATCTTAATTTGTCTAAGTTTGTAAATAATAAGAAAAACGTTTTTATAGGTACCGTACCAGGCAACAATGCAAATAAATAAATTTTGCCAATTTTGCAAATTTGAAATTGTCGCCTTTGTGGTCTGGCCGTCCAGATGTCAGACTTGACTTTATGAGGTCCCAGGTTCGATTCCGGGCAACAAAAAAAAATGTGGTTTTTCCAATTTTCTAATAAAAAAATGTTGCTCGGAATTGGATATGTGCCCGGTTGGCGATACGCTTGCAACTTATCACATTGTTGGACTTCGGCTAGTTGTGGGTGCTCTAGTTGTGCCTCTGCCTACCTCTACGGAGATATGGGCGTGAAGATATAATAAATTGAATTTTCTAATTAACTAATTAAACTAAGTGATAACTTCTATTATACTGGGTATACATAGTATAATAATAGAAATTATCTATACCTACTGTATAACTGTATATAGTACATATAATAGAAATTATTATTAATATATATTATTTTTGTTATAATGTCTTCACTTGTTTCTTCACAAATGTTACTTAGCTAAGATTATACGCTAGGGTCAGGTAAGGTCCTCGTCATAGGACACTCCTTAGATACAATTGCAGAATAGTTATGTCCTTGTGTGTTTTTGATAATTTAAATTTAGAAACCTATAGTCACCGGTGATAAACAAAACATATCGAATGCTGATTTTTGATGGAGTTACAAACATATTATTGTCAAAAATAATAGTATATAAATCTAAATCCAATAAGTCATAAACTTAATAGAGAAAATATTTTTCAAATGTAAAAATTCGGCACTCCACCGCAGGTTAAATGCCAAAATTGAAGTACGACATTGGAAAGAGCAGACGCTGATGTCGTTAAAGTTTTAATTGCTTTTATCGCAGGCTTTAGCTTTAAAAGCCTGAAAATGCGTGGGACTATGTACAGTTATCGAATTAAATCTTTCAGTAGAGAGTAGTTACTACCGACACTCCATTAGTTCTTGCGGTTAAATTGGTCATACACACTTTTAACGCTACAATATAACATTCGGTCTTGATTTCCAGAGATAGAGATTTATCGACTGAGTAATATTGTTATCGATAAATGTGAAAATTCTCAAGAACTGAATAATTAAAAAACATATTTTTAATAATAAGATATTTTTATTTTTTCACTTTTCCGAGCTTAAAATATTTTTTTAAGAAACTCGCCTCACATGGAAATTCAAAGCGTATCTTATAACGCTTACACAAAAATTAAAGTTATTTATATACACAGTTTATCAATATCTTGTACTTTCCACAATATATTTTCAATATTTTCTTGTTACCGACCAGTTTTGCTATTTCTTTTTTTATGTGAAAGGTCAGTGAACAAGCGTATGGTTCTCCTGATGTTAAAAAATAACCGTGGTCTAAAGATAAATATGATGAGCGCGTCATTGTCCTGTGGCCGGGATGACAGGCCTACAGTGCAAGTCTGATGCTACAAAATGCTACAAGAATAGGTAAAGATGTGAATCCCCACCCGGCAAGTTGCTGCACAGTACTCTACTACCAGAGGTCTCATTAGTAATAACCAAAAATCTATGCTCGCCTCTTACAAGCTGCCTAGCAGGGATGCAGATTGTCTATTTTATCCAGTGGACCAGTGGCGAAAACGGCTATACAAGCATCATCAATAATATGTTGTGGAAAATACAACTGATATTTACATATTGTACCTAAAATGGAATTCCAATAAGAAGTATCGCTTTATTTCACTGTCATGTCAGGATCTAGATTATGGCAAATATTTACCTTAATTTTTATCGTTTGATATTTAATTATTGTTTACTTAGTTTTATTTTGTAACTAGATTAAATACTTAATTGTTATTTATTTTATGTATTAATGTATTGTATCGCCTATGTGGTCTAGCGGTTCAGTTGTTGGACTTGACTGCATGAGGTCGTAGGTTCGAATCCCGGGTCGGGCAACAAAAGAAAATTGGGTTTTTCCAATTTTGTAATAAAAAAAATATTGCTCGGGATAGGTTCTTAGGGATAATTATCAACTTTCTAATTAAAATAATGTTCGGGGATCGGATAAGTACCCTGTTGGCGATAGGCTTGCCACCTATCACATTATGGGACTTAGTATCTTCGGCTAGTCGTGGGTACCCTAGTTGTGCCTCTGCCTACCTCTTCGGGGACATGGGCGTGAAGATACTTTTTTTTAATGTATTGTATTTTCTTTCTTTTTTGTTAATGTTGTACTTTTTCCTTGTTTGTATATTTCTTTTTTCTAAATGCTGGTTGTTTGAAAGAAATCGCTTTTTAGCGATAAAACCGCCATTTGTATCAATAATCTACTTGCTGTTGTAATAGTTGTAGTACTTTTAATATATTATTGTTGTACAATTAAGATTTTTTATTATCATTATAGCATCAACAGGTATCTAATATACAACTTTTAAAACAGAGGTAGATTGGTTTTAGTCTTGGTTGCCGGAGAGTTTGTTTTGACGTTTCTTCTCACGACTGGATGGTAGATAAGGTTATTATTATTAAAATTATATAGGGATTATAAAAATTGCTTGTGTTAATAATTAACCGTGTAATTGATACAATAAACAATGTTGTAAATAGTAAATATAAATACATACTAATATAATTGCACACTTTAGGTGGTAGAATATGTTGGAATGCCTAAACTGTCCTAAACAATATTGTGACATCTTTTCAACACTACGCAATTAAATATTTTTGATTTCATTTCATTTTACTTGATACTGAAATGTCTGATTTGATGTTTGATATTTGAAGTATTTTTTGTTCAAAAAAATACTTTTGGACAACATATACAAATGAGAGTATAAACACATTAGAACTCTACTATATATAAACAACACAAGGTCTAATTATTCTGTCTTTTAACTGTTTAGTTATTGATATTTATCAGCAAAAATCTCGCCGTAGGGCGCACAAGATTGTAATTACGATTTCGATACGATTCACGTAGTTAATTCTGCAAGGGGAAACTCGGGTCAGGAAACTCCAGTAGACGGGTAGTGCACATTCAGA
>NJDD01001379.1:477323-498062 GCA_002245505.1 Calephelis nemesis
TGTAATTACGATTTCGATACGATTCACGTAGTTAATTCTGCAAGGGGGAAACTCGGGTCAGGAAACTCCAGTAGACGGGTAGTGCACATTCAGACAGGTACGGTTAAAATTTTCTGTTTCAACCGACAACAATATGTCATAATAACGTCCCGAACGTGTTCGGGTTGCAGCCAGTTGTCCCGCCATTGTCCCAGCTATCCAATTAACATGAAACATGTCAAGCACATTGATGTCGGCTGATGTGCTGTGTCACTAATTATGAGTCGTTTGTATTGCAAATATTGTTATTTTGACCGCCAAATCTGTTTACTGTTTGCTCCTTTTTATGATAATGGAAGGCAAACAAGCAGACGTATTTCCTGATGGTAAGATATTCACGCTGCCTAGAGACACCAAAGGTGGTAACGGTGCGTTGCCAACCTAAGGTTGTTAGGCCTCAAGCAAAAGAAAGTTTAGCGGCTACCTTACCCTCCGAACCGGAACACGTCATGACGTTATAGGAAGCAGGAATAGGCAAGGCAGTGGTATTAATCCGGGTGAGTCGCTGCGAAACCCTACCACCTAGTCAGATGTCGCGGTGTTAGTGACGGTAAGCCTATGCACGCCTTTTACGAGCTGCCTGGCAAGGAAGACAGATGGTCTATTCTGCAAAGGAGCCCGGACCAACACGAGGTCTCTAAATTTCTGGATTATTTGTCATTCCGTAATGTGGTCGCTAAATCTTTTTTTTTGGGTTTTGGGATCAAAATCGGGATTCAATTATAATTAGTCGTCAATAAGTCATGTCAGGGTCTTGGGTAAAACGTTGGCCTCATTACTCAAGCTCGTTTATCATCGGAAATGAGAAAATATACGATACAGTAATTTCTTGATTATTGTTTTATTTGTGCATATTAACAGAACAAAATTGTACGAAATGCCACCAAAATTGACTAATTTCACCCAATATCAACACGAAATTCGATAATTATGAAAAAACTTCTACCATCTTTTCTCTCGATGGCGCCAAAACTCTCGCTAAATCTATATCCCTGTAAACATCGCTGATCAATTATTAAGAGAATTATTAAAAAATCTATTCATCTCAAATTCCCAGATAAAAATGTAAAACTTTTATTTAGTTACGTTATATTACATCGAATATGTACACAAATCTCTACCCTCCGAACATTAAGAAAATAACCAGTTTTTTTGTACCATTCATTTGGTCAATATTAATGTCTAACACATACATGCGGAATTCCTTCACGGAATCCCGTGTCGAAATTATGGAACGAAATTTTCGACTATGCAAATCCGAATGTATGTGGTAGTTCCATAGATTTGTATGGATTCGATAGTCGGAATGAAATCCAAACAAATCTATGTACCTGCCACTAATGTCAATACTTTTCCGGACGGAATTTGAGTAGATTTGTATGGAACGCCATTTCGTTTTGAAATTTCGGAATCCCGTAAACTAATTCCGAGTGTATGTGGCGGCCCTAAAAGGACAATCTAATAGCTACGTAGTACATGTTCAAACAGATATAGACAAAAATGGTCTGTTTCACCCGACAACAATATGTCATAATAACGTCCCGTCGCCCGTGTTCGGGTTGCAGCCAGTTGTCCCACCATTGTCCCAGCTATCCAATTAACATGAAACACGTCAAGCATATTGACGTGAACTGATGTGCTGAGGCACTAATTATCTGCCATTTGTATTGCAAATATTGTTATTCTGACTTTGTTTGCTCGTTTGATGTATGTCGCAGTAATGCCATTACATTACATTTTTCAATTATGCTTATACAACCATTGTAGTACCTAACAACTTACTGGTATTCGTTTTTCGTTTTTGAATTTAGATCGACCCGCTTTCTTTTTGCAATAAAATGCACTAAACTCAAAAATACCTTAGTTTCCAGTTTTATATAATTTGGTGAAGTTTTAAATGATTAAAATGACGGATACAAAATCGATCCGTACATCCTCTTTCAGACCTGAAATCGCCTTGGGCCTCCCATAATGTTTCATCGAACATCTCTTGCATCCTCTTTTCAACTATTTTTCCTTACACTTTTGATGCAAAACTGATGAAACTAATGGCCCTGTAACTTGTACGGTCCATGCGTCAACCCTCTTCTTTATACAAGGGCACGATGACCGCACGCCGCCAGTCTTCGGGTACTCTGCCGGTCTTCCAACATTTATTACAAAGAACTCAAAAAGAGTCCCGGATGACAGGACCACCAAGTTTGTTCATCTCGGCTGTAATCATATCTACTTCCGCAGCCTTACCATATTTCTTACTTCTAATCGCCCATTCTTCTTTCATCATAATGCCGTGAGATGCCTCCACCATTTCCAAGTTATTTGAGTACTCGGACCCAGCGGTAGCATCTTGAGCATATTTATTCTAAGAAAAAAAATGTATAAACGTGCAAAATTAACACATGAAATAAATCGCTGTTCGGTTCACGAAGATGTACTCTTAAAAACGCGTAATTTACAAAATAAATGGAATATTAATCATAATTTAATGTGTATGTTTCCTGGATCAAAAAACAGTGTGATAGTAGTAATATAAAATACACATAAATGAACATTTATTGCTAATTCCGTAAATTTCCTCCAGCACCGATGTTATAGCGGCATAGCAATGCGAGGTAGTAGAAAAAAACTGAGAAGGGTCGATGTAGGATTTCGGGTAGGTACTAACTAGTCTGCTGTCTAACTACTGCTTAACTAAATGGTGATATAATCTAAATTGCTAAATTGTAGAACCATATTATGACCTCCGTGTTAGTCTAGGGTCGTACAAACCTACCTCCAACAACCAACCGCGAGGCTCGGGCTTAATTCCTGCCGCATTTGTATAACGAACGTTTAGGTGGCTGCATTTCCAGGTCTGGCTGTATATTTAATTTGTTCCGGGATCTATTTGTCTCTGTGGTCTAGCGGTTCGGTTATCGGACTTGACCGCATGAGGTCCCGAGCTGGATTCCTGGTCGGGCAACAAAAAGAAGATTGGGTTTTTTCCAATTTTCTAATTGAAAAAAAGACTTTAGACTTTTCAGGATTGGGTAAGTGCCCGGTTGGCGATAGACTTGCCACATATCAAATTGTGGCACTTAGTGTCTTCGGCTACTCGTGGGTGGTCTGGTTGTGCCTCTGCCTACCTCTTCGGGGATATGGGACGAAAATATTTTTTTTTTATCTGTTTGTATACATCTGTGTATAAGTATCGTTGAATAACACCCACAAGCATATTATGATTTGCTTACTTTAAGGTTAGATCAATTTCTTTAATTTGTACTGGGATATTTATTTATTCCAATACCAAGAAATCATTTTGTTGTCAAGTCTTTTACCTTTGTCTCTAATTAACTTGTTGATATTATTAACCAAATATTCTAAGAATTGTAACACAAATACAAACCTATTTTTCCAAGAATCACAAATATTGTTCGTATACTAATTGGCGAAATTGGGCATAAACATAATTATCAAGATAATATCAAATAAGAATAAAAATTGCTCTCTAACGATTTCCTGAACAAATCATGCGTCTATAAGCAATCCTCTTAACTCCCTCGATGCCCCTTCCAGTACACATAAGCCCAGCAATAGAGATATGATAGACGTTATTAATTAGATATCATTACATTTTATGCTATTTCATTGTGTGAAGGAAAAACCATTGCCCCTGAACAGCTCCCCTGAACAGTTCCCCTGAAGGGTTCCCCTGACAACAGAAAGAAATCCCATACAAGAAGCCCTCGTGAAATGATACTTTCGTATGGATACGTAATGGATTTAAGCAATTACGATTTGAGTTCCACGAAATTTAATATATCCCAGTTATTATTTTTTCCTCCAAGTAGGCTTTATGTTCACGTGTCACTTATATTTCATTAGTATAAATGCTACGTTTTGAACCTTTATGGCTGTAAGTCGTAGTCTTATTGTTTTTATTGTATGATGTATCTTTGTAGAAAAATCTTTTACACAATATTTATTTTGCAACATTTCTTAAGTTATGGAATAGTGAAAAAGGTAGCGATATCAGGGATATGTATTATAAGATAGTCGTCGCATATACAAATATAGGTATTACTGGTTTCACCACCTTATGTCCAGGTTTGAGGCCATGGGTGCAAGTATAGGGGCTACCCTGACTATATATAGCCCCTGTATAGGGGCCACGTATAGTTTAGATTGAAATATATACATGTTAAACATATACATGATGTAAAAAACGACTTGTATATTTTTAACGTGAAAACACTCTTTCTCCCCAATTCCCAAAAGGGCCCCAATTTTTTGTGTGCCCAAGGGCCCCAAGTATAATCGAAGACGACCACGACTCAACTTGTCAAACATTTAGCAATGTTTCTAGATTTTGTTTTTTTAATATTTCAGGCGTTCGTTATTGACTTAAACATCTGTTTTTCACTGTGCGTATTATGGGAGGCTCCCACTATAAATAATGTTATCCCAAGTATCATTTTACCACCAATTAAACCCTCAAAAATCATTATTTCAAGATATGTTTACATAGTAATTACTCGATCCACTAAATTGCTTACCAATTACCAGCATAGTTGACAAACGGTAGCTGCAATTACGGATAGCAAGCGGTGAATTGAATTTTATTTTAAAACGGTGATACCAAAGCGGAGTTTACTGTTACACGCCATTTCATGCGTAATTTGATATTCGGATGACAAATTAGTTGGCGAACGCCGGGAACAGAGTGTGCCTGAATTATAGGGAGCGCACCGCTTTCCGCTCGCCTTCGCAAAAGCTCCTGCCCCGCCTTTATTAACTTACATCTGTGAAAACAAAAGGAATTTTATTACTCGTACCTATAATATACTGGTAATGAAAATAACGCTTATTTCTAGAGTGTTCGGTTACGATTGTTATCATTTTATTGCTGACATAAGTGACGCATTTGAATATAGAATTCGGTATATTTAAACATATTTTTTCAGTTAATTAAGTTTTTTTGTAACCCTTTTTTTTTAATTTATTAATAATTTATTATTTATACTAAAAAATGTCGTCTACAAAACCATCGAAATGAGTTACTAACCTGAAGCTGGAATTTTCAATCCTTAAAATATTGTAACCTCTCATGTAAGAAAGTTGATACACTTATTGAAATCAAATGCTGTTTAATATATTTTTGTTGACTAATTAATAGCAGTATAAAGTAGTCTACTATAGAATTAGATACTATGAAATATTTACGACAGTAAAAATAATCATTAAAATATAGATAAAAAATAATTTTAACATTAGTTATTATACCAACCTTTCATCTTCCTGCAACACATAATACTGACAACAATTGTATCTATAGGACATAACTACCCGCGTTAACGGGTTAGAAAGGAATTAAAAATTTCGCCATGGGACTTGAATCCTCGGTAGCTCAATTGGTTAGAGCATTCTTCGCCTTGAGACGAAAGGTTACAGGTTCAAATCTTGTCTGGGGCGAAATTTTTTCTTTCTTTAAAATTTATAGAATATTATCCCAAGCATAGGGCAAGTGCTAAAATAAAAATACGTTGCGAGAAACGAAAGTTATGGCCATTCTAAAATGTGAATTTCATCTGTAATGATGAACTAATTTGGTGGGTACTCAGAAATGTGTATCTATAGGACATAACTACCCGCGTTAACGGGTTAGAAAGGAATTAAAAATTTCGCCACGGGACTTGAATCCTCGGTAGCTCAATTGGTTAGAGCATTCTTCGGCTTGAGACAAAAGGTTACAGGTTCAAATCCTGTCTGTGGCGAAGTTTTTTCTTTCTTTAAAATTTATAGAATTGTAATAAAATTATCAATAAATGACCAGATATACCAACTTAATTAATATTATAGTGATTGTGTATTATAAATAAAGGATCATACTGGTAGATGAGGGATACGCGACACGATTGTGGACAGGAATATCTTAAGATGATTATTATTAATGTCTTTAGACTTTCCAATAACAGCCTCTCAAAGGGTAAACGTCAAAATAAGGCAATTTATAGATGAAATAATTAGGTTAGCGTATAATTTTCACCGTCATTTTCTCGTAAAAATCAGTGAAGCGTTTTTGCGGTGTTATTATATTATAATAATGAACAATTATTATTTTGAAACGTAGCCCTCAGAGTGAAATTTAATGAGAAATTTTGATATCAGTTTATTGTATATATTAAACAGAAACTACATATTCAATTTCACTTATTTTATACATTAGACATTTTTTGCATTTATTCGTATTCTGCACGATTATTATAACATCAAAATATCTTCAGGTCCATATCCCTGAAGAGGTAGACAGCAAGTAGGCAGAGTCATAAACAGGGCACCCACGAGTAGACGAAAATACTAAGTCCCACAATGTGATAGGTGGAAAGCCCACCGCCATCCAGGCATATATCCAGCTCTATATATGGGTAATTGTAAATATACATATATATTTTTTGTTATCCAACCCGATCGATATATATTAGAAACCTATTAACACAATTAATCTTTTTTTATGTCCGTAGGCAATGTGAGTTTTGTATGGCCCGCCGTTGTTGGGGAGCCGAAGAGGGAATTTTTGCAGTAACTTATGTGCGTCAGATTAAGATATAGGAGATACCCTGCACCATTGTAATATGTATCAAATCTCTATATAAAGGCGCGAATGTAGGGTTGTTTGTCTATTTTCTTTATCTTGAAAATATACTTGAGTATGTCAGATTAAAGTACGGCGGGTTCATTGCACGCCAATAAGTGCATATTTAAATTTTCTGACGATTTGAACAAGACGTACGGGACTAAGATGGCCAGAAACTTTCAAAAACCAAGACATCTATGTTTATCGTCTATTTCTGCAAACTGTCTGATTGACATATTTCTGAGATCAGAGATACAGTAGGCATATAAACTATTACAACTAACTAACTATACAGATGAAAGATTGACAAAGCAGATTTACAATGCGAATGTGGATGGATGTAGGTACCCGGGGAGACCAAGGCTGACATTTCACGACCAGATCAATCGGATATTATCCGAGGGTGGTGTCAAGAGTCTCAGAAACCGGCGTGTTTGTATGAAAAGGGTAATGAATGTGAAGGATGCAAGACAGGTTTGTCAGGATCGTGAGGTCTGGCACTCGATACTCTCTGCCTACCACCACGTAAGGGACTTGGCTTGAAGATATGTATGTATGTATATAAACTATTAATATTCAATTAGATTTCCTAAGAACAAGAGACTGTTATTGTTCTTTTAGATTCTAGACGCTCAACGCACCGCTAAAAAAACAACTGAAAATGACCTTTTCACTCTCCACTATTTAATAGACAGAGTCCCCATGATGCTGGAGTTAGTACACATTTGGTACGCTTAACGCCACTGATCATCAGCAAACCTTGGGTTCGATTTCCGACGGGGTCAGGCATTTATTTAATAAAAATCAACGTCTTATTTGCTGTTCTTGGTGTTTAATGTATTTATTCTGTTATATGTATGTGTAAGCACTTCTGAGTATTAATACTCAGCATAAGAACGTATATACGTTACTTTGCTTTTGGGTTACATTAGGGGTTGATCAATTTATGTATATCATTCTAGCATTATTGTAAGCAAGATATTTTGTTAATCTAATGTTTAATTTATTCACATTTCTTTCTTTTATTTTTCTTGACGATGTTAAAAATTAAAAGATACAAATCCTTCACCATGAGTTAGTATAGATTACCACCGGTAAATTACGTGTCCAAATCTACGGCCTTTTAGTCTAATAATGTGTAATGATGAACTAGAGTATCCTGTGACAATTGCTTCTTAGTCGCCTCTGTGGTCTAGCGGTCCGGCGTCGGACTTGACTTCTTGAAGTCCTGGGTTCAATCCCCGGGTCGGGCAGTAAAAAATAAAGAAGATTTCATATTGAAATTTAAATTTTCTAATAAAAGTGACGTTGCCTGGGATTGGATATGTGCCCGGTTGGCGATAGGCTTGCCACCTATCACACTATGGGACTTAGTGTCTTCGGCTAGTTGTGCGTGCTCTGGTTGTGCCTCTGCTTACCTCTTCGGGGAATATGGACGTGAAGATACTTTTTTTATTACTTTTGAGCCTCAAGAGAGATGTCTGCTTGATCTCTGTTCTAATAAATTAAAAAAATGCAAACCATTAAACTAAAATCATGACAGACAGTATTTACTTTGTTATTTTGATACGGTACCCTGATCACACAATATTTCTAGACTGGGGAACTTTATTAGAAAGACAATGGTACCTCCGAACAGGGGTCGGAAACGTAAATAAAATGTGGGGAGGGCAATGGACTTCGTAACCGGCTTTGTATCACTTATTCACTGATTTAATGTAGTTACGATATCTAGCATACGATATCTAGCATTTTTTTGCAAGTTTTAATACCATTGCAATATAGTAGAGATACCTTCATGCCCGTTTTCTTTGAGAAGTAGTGGAATGTGCTAGGGTATATACGACTAGTCAGTTTTCAAACCTTTCGAAAGTTATTGTTTTAAGTAAACAAGTGCCTACAAAAACGGATTAAATTTATTTTATATAGGACACTTGGGTGTAGTAAAAAATGTGAAAATTAAAAAAAACATATAATTTACAAAAATAGTAGAATTGTTATTTTGCTAATTTTATTGGATGAGACGTACTCTGGTAATTTTAACATATTCTGATTTTTTGCATTTTGTTTTTTAAATTTTTTTTATTCATTCCATAAAAATATGTAAGGTTAAGTAATCATTAGTTTCCAGGAATAAAAAAATATTTATTTACATACTTACACATGTAGAATAAGACCATAATTTAGACGAAGTACTACTATTATTTATTTCATTTTCACTTTGGCAAAAATTGATTTGCTTTAACTAAATTCCATCCAATAAAATTCCAATTACATATAACCTTCATTCATAAAAAAGTCAGGAAAAATATATAAATTAAATTTAGTGTAAGCAATAATAATTATTCCTCTTACAGGTACGTACACGGTGGTTCTGCATCCGTTGAAAAGGAGAGATCTTAATAAAGGTAAAAAGCACGAGTTTGTCGTCATCACTGTGTAGTAGTTTAATAATTTAGCGAGTGAAATATTATGGAGTATTGATATATGTGAGATGTATTTCTTTCACCGGATCTTCTCAGTGTGAGGCCGCGATTCCGATCCGGTGGTAGTTTAAAAAAATGTCGACGCGCACAAATACCACTTGTATGGTTCATGTGAATAAAGATTATTCTGATTCTGATTCTGTATACCAATATTAACTAATACCGACCGCCTCGATGGTCGAGGGTCTACTATTCACGCAGAACACCACCGACCAACTTCGAGGCTCAGGTTCGATACCCAATGGACCACCTCTAATAAGTTACCATTTATCTATATTACAGTGAGAAAAAAACTTGGGCGTCTAGTCAAAAGGAGAAGCTACTCGCGAAAAATCAGCTTTATGGTAATAAGCGACTAAAAGACTACCAGGGCACCTGTGCTATAAGTTTCGGCGACGAACACTCAGAACACAAGCATAGTACGATTTGCTTACTTTGGGATTAGATTCAGTTTGTGTATTTTATCCAGTGATACCAATTATTTTACACAGCTTTTTGGAAGATACATTACATCGTTATTTATTTGTATGGGTTTTTGAAGAGAAACTTCGTTAGAATTGTTGTAAATTCAAAACGGGTGCAACGGAAAAACGACAGGTAAGAGAAAAATATATATAGTCATCTCATTCATTTTTCGATTTACTGAAGTTTCACTTCTATCGTGTGTGAATCGCACATACACCTTTTTTAAGATATGTAAAGATATTGTAATTTATTAACCTTAAGCAATTTTTGTTTTGTATTAGTTCCATGTAAGATTGATTAGAAGAATTGCTAGATATACAAAGTGTTTTCATTAGTCAAATGATGTTTTTTTATGATATTGGAAGACAAACATGCAAAGGAATTTCCTGATGGTATGAAACTCACGCCGCCTGGATACACCAAAGGTAGTAATGGTGCGTTGACAATATAAGGCCGGGATGTTAGGCCTCCAGCAAAAGTAATTTTGCCGCCTACATTCTGGAACACGTCAATGACTAGCACTAACATTATGGCTGGCATTATAAAGGACTTTATACATATTACGTACGTCTTACAATAATTAACAGAATTCAAGAACAATTTAAAAACAGTGCACCGACAAATTAATCAACATTTCTGTCTACCTCTAAGTCTAAGTCTAACTAAATTAACGAGAGAAATCTCAGACTTGGTGTTGGTAGGAAGCACTGATGGTAGAATGCAGTGTTGCTACTTGTACCTATAGTGTCAACGTCTGTGATATCTATAGATCACATATCTTACCATCGAGTGAGCCATGTGTTTCTTTGCTTTTTATCACATAAAAAAGGCCGATTACTTTCAAAACCTCTCGTTAGAAATATGAAACTCGTCTATAAAATTTACCTAGCAAATACTAAAGCAAGCTACGTTTAATAAAAAACTATGTAGCTTTACATGGGGAATGAAAAAGCTTAAATATTAATCAGTAGTAGCCACGTCAGGCGAGCAGGCATTTTAAAATATTCCCATAGCAACTAGATACGAAAATCCCGTGCAAAAACGCACACATAAAGAGGAAAGGAACAATTTTGTTAGGTGCCCGTTGGAAATTTGCTGACTTCAAAGGGCATTTAACAACGCCTTTCTACTCTTTGTTAGCTCTTAAAAAGTATTTAAAACGAAAAATATTTTTGCTGAAAGCGTTAGTGAAATTGAAAATATATGGTTGAAGGGCATTGCAAGTAACCAAATAAAAATATTTGCACCCGGAAACGTAGCAGACGGAGAAAAACACGAGTACTGATTCAAACTTCGTAATTTTCAACACTGTTTTTAACCCCTTGACTGAAGAAGATGTGTTTTATATATGCGAGTCTGTATATATGCATTTTTTTTATATAAGAGGAGGCAAACGGGCAAGTGGGTCACCTGATGGAAAGTGATCACCGCCGCCCACGGGCATCCGCAACACCAAGAGTATCACAAATGCGTTGCCGACCTTTAAGTAATGAGTACGCTCTTTTCTTGAAGGTCCCTAAGTCATAAATGTTTGGGAATACCGCCCTCGGTAACTGATTCCACAAAGATGTTGTGCAAGGTAAAAAATGTCTTCGGAATCGCACAGTTGTAGATCGCCACGCATCAGATGCATCTCACAGACGTGACGTCGTAACTTTTGAATAGATAGGCCGATTTTGATTAGATTTATTTGATTTGATAGCTGACGTGTTTCTTTAAGTTTCTTTTCGTTGAAGTTACAAAACAGTAATAAAATGTTTTATCTTTTTTATCTCAATTTTCACGTCATAATATCTAACCAGGTTCCCGCGTAAGAACTGTATTATATAATTAAAAACGCGGGCAAAGCCCCGTTAGGTACATTACAGCGTAAGTTTTGTCAGGGGCTATTTTTTTTAATGTTCGGATTATCAATTATTTCGCAAATCATAATATAGTTCTTTATTTTGCAATCTAAAGCTGTAGAAAAAAACCCATCTAGATATACATAATGTAACATGAAAAAACTTCTTAGAAATAGGTACATATATTTTTACTGAATACAGTTCTCTCATCGGTTTGTATACTTATTAGCAAATCAAGGAAAACTAAGGGAATTTTGCTGTGATATTCATTATTTGAAAGATAGTAGTGTAGTATAAAATAAAAGCCTTGGTAGTCTTAACAAGTGATTTCGATTAAAGTAAAATATTTTGTATTCGTCGATCTTTAGGACTTGTGTTTGTTGTCAGTGAAAGTTGGCACATAATTGAATATTGATTGATTGATTTTGATATAGATTTAAATATTTATATATAAAATATTAGACTGTAATGATTGCACGCCATGAAAATGGTGAAATAGGATTGAACTATCGTTTTTGTAACATCTCAATGTAACCACGCTGTTTCCTGCAATAAATAATGATTATGATTATGATTATGAATAATCTATTTGCCTTTCAAGAAATCAGTGTATTAAAGCGACATAATATGTCACCCCTACAAGAATGTTATTTTTTTTCTACGACATATTTTCAATTTCCACAAGTTTTCCTTTCGTATTTTTTATAAAATCACAATAAAGAGGCGGAATTAGATTCATACAAAATCAAGTTTTACTTAGATAAATCAAGTCAAGAAACCCAATTTATTCGCTTAGAGTACTTCGTCAACAGTACTAATAGCTTTATATTCTGTCACCATAGCCTACAAAGGTTTAGAACCGGCCAAAGAGTGAATATTTTACATTTTTTTTAACCTGCGTTTTTGTCTGTACAAAAATTGAAGATTAGTTTACCTAAAAAATACAGCCAACTTGTGAACCTAACTTTTTTAGAACTTGGTTGAAGTGGTAAAAAAGTCGCTTGTTTAATTTTATGTACTTATCCACAGAATTGCAACGCGAAAGATTTACGTATTAACACTAACATATGACAGTGTCTTTGCACGCTTAGCAATATCTTCATCAAGTCATGTCACCCACATGGTTTAAATTTCGCAGTTATTTTGTTTGGATATTTTATAAAAGGGCCATGATATACCTGCTCTTCTTGAAAAACTGTATTTTAAACTTTACTTCCATCATTAATTAGACAGTGAAAATGCGATAAAAAATAATCTAGGTATTAAATCATGTGGTAAAGTTATGAACAACCTTTTTTTTCTTTGATAGAATAATAAAAAAGAAAATTATTCCACTACAATAATGCTTAATTTATACTGTCTCAATAATATTATACATGTGAAAATAAGTTTATTTTCGTTGAAGTCACAACAGTAATAAATGTTTTAACTTTTTATCAACATTTTTTTTATCCCAATATCTAACCAGGTTCCCGCGTAAAAACTAAATTATCTATATATTAATAAACAATGCCAAAACTTTGGACCCCTTTTACGGAACTTGCGCGAACGAAGGAGTATGAAATTTGGCACATTTATAGTTTATGTGTAGTAGAAGTACAGAACGCTAATATTTTACAGTAATAATGCTTATAAAGTACATTAAATCAATAAATAAAGCATTACCCACACTACCATACATTTGGCATACACAAACACATATATTGATGATAACGATAAAGAGCACAGATGTCACACTAAAAAATTTGGAAACAAAGCAGTTGGTCTTGAGAAATGAAGATGGCGTTCTTATCGACAAGATATTAAAATTTATTATGGTCAAATTTCGACCAATAGGCGACCACTAGTATAATTAAAAACGCGTACAAAGCTGCTTGCTTAATCTAATGATACAATATTTTTCAAATACCACGCATCATAGAAACTATGTATAATACGCTTGTGCGCCTCTATGAAATCCAACGTCATAGACATTTTTGACTTGGTATATTTATTGGGCAAAAACTTTAAATTGCTTCCGACCCAGTTCGAGTGCCTATTGAACCAATTCGCCGATTGCCTTCATCCCAATCTCTGTATCCCACTTACTTTATTTACTTCGGATTTTGTGTTATTTTAAACATTTTATCTAGATTTTAACCGACGACGCTATACAAATACTATGTATTAACTATACTAGTTAGTAGATTGATGTAAAGCAATTCTTCCTGATTGGTTCTACCGCCTTAACTATTTATTCCTGCTGCTACAGCGACCCACCACCAATGTCTATAGTGTCAACAAGCCCTGGTTGTCTCTTACTGTCAAAAGAGCCATGTTCGTTATCTTCGTCATCTTTACCCATACATTCGTTATCTTTACCCATTAGGAAAAGTAGAACGTAAGTACATTGAGCTAGTTGTATACTTTGTCAATTATTTCCTCTTAAGCAATAACTCGGGATATGCTTCAGAGAGTTGTCTGGAACATGGTGAACCACAGCTTTATTGATCCATGGGTGGATAGAAAAAGGCTTCCTCTCAATCCGTCAAAATAATTATTTTCAATTGTATCACCGACTCTAAATTTTTTAAATTATATTGAACGTACTTAGCATACGTATATTCTATCGCGGTAAGGCCAGATGTCTTTTAATGTTCGAGTAGTTGTATCATTTTTAAGATATGATGACCGCCTTGTGGGTCGAGTGGCTAGCATACACGCCTAACTACGCCGACAAACCGCGAGGCTCGGGTTCGATTCCCGACGGGGGCAGGCATTTGTGTAATGAACATTTAGATATCTGTATTTCCGGGTCTGGGTGTTTATTAAATTTATTCTTGTATCTTATTAAGTATTTCTATGTATTAGTATCGTTGACTAACACCCGTAACACAAGCGTATAATTTGCTTAATTTGGGGTTAGATTTAATTTGTGTTACTTGTCCAGAGATATCTAGAGATATTTATTTATATTTCCAGTCGGGTGGAAATTATTGAATATAGTATTTAGATACCAACTTACCCAATGGAACGGTAGCTGACGTTCACCATGCTTTATAATACGTGTTATACTTGCTCTAAATTATTACGGAATATCTATTTCTTATATAGCTAAGAAATAAATTGTATTCAACTACTATTTTTAACTATACTGTTAGTGTCGGTAATTAATTATAAAATAATACCATTATGTTGGAAGGGCTAACTAAAACGCCTGTAAAACTTAAAGAGCAACGTGTGACATAACCACTTTGCTTATTGATTAATGTTAAGTTAATCCTATGAATAATCTAATGAGCATTTTAATGAAAAAAAGGAAGTAAGTATCTTTACGCCCATATCCCGAAGAACTAAGCAGAGCCACAGCTAGGGCACCCACCACTGGCCGAAGATGTGGTAGTAAGTATTGTGGTACATTTGAATTTTAAAGTTTAAATGCGAAACTGTTTCAAAATAATTTGCAGACAGTGGTGGAAAAAAATGCAAGTGTGGATGGATATGCGTACGTAGTTGAGGAGACCTAGTTTGACATTCCACGATCAAATCGCTAAGAGTTTATCCAAGGGTTCAAGTGTCTCCGAAACGGGCGCGTTTGTATGAATCTTTTCACAATAAATTCATAATTAATGAGGAAAAGACTTAACAGACCTACCTGGCTTAGTAGTTCTGTAGTCTTTTCTGTGTCTCTCTGCACACCCCGTAATGGACTTGGCCTGAAGATATAAATGTTTATAAATATATATTTTTTTCATTATATTGGAAGCCAACCAAACAGACGGATTTCCTGATAGTAAGAAATTCACACCACCTAAAGGTGGATTTGTGCGTTGCGTTGTTAATTTAATAATACGTAGCAAATAGGTAATACGTAAAAAACGTAACCTGCTTTACTAGTCGGTTAGAAATATATCTTGCTAATTTAATAATACGTAACAAATAGGCCAACATAACCTCCTTTTGTAATAGTCGGTTACAAATATACCTACATTTCTCAAGTAAGTCTGCTAAATAAACCTCACAATGGAGAATGTGAACAGATTTAATTTACACTACAAAATCTAGATTTATCGAGTTTAATCTGGTAAATTATAGACGAGACTATCAGTTTCCAGTTGATAAACCTACGGGGAATATAACTCAACCTCCAGACGTCTCGAGTCACAGTATCGTCTTGCCAAGCTATAACGAACATTCCGGTGCATGATCTAGGCAAATATGTATTATTTCATTCATAGTTTTAAAGGTCTGTGGTCTAGCGGTTCAGTTGTTGGACTTGACTGCATGAGATCCCGGGTTCGATTCCCGGGTCTGGCAACAAAAATAATATTTGGTTTTACAATTTTCTAATAAAAAAAAGTTGCTCGGGATTGGGAATGTGCCCGGTTGGCGATAGGCTTGCCACCTATCATATTGTGCGACTTAGTGTCTTCGGCTAGTCGTGGGTGCCCTGGTTGTGCCTCTGCCTACCTTCTTGGGGATATGGGCGTAAAGATGCTTTTATATTTCAAAAGGTAGGGATCCACCGCCTTACCTATTCCTGTCGCCATAATCACTCTGTCATTTTCCGGTTTGAAGGTTAGGGTAGCCAGTAGAGTTGCATGTTAGGCCCGACATTCCAGTCAGTCCATCACAGCTGGAATCTATACAAGCTGTGGTGTCTATAACCTTAATTAACCGGTGGTAAAATTTAACCCAAATCAAGTAGGTTTCTATGACACTACAACAAAATTATCAATGCCCATGGTGACATGACACAAATGAAATCAGAAGCCCATAGAATGTAAACTGGTAATGTAATGCAATAGTCGGTAATAAACTTACAAGTCATGTGATTTCAAGTTTCTTCTGCGATTGGAGAAGTTGCCATATAATTTTGATACTTTATGATTAACATCTTATATATAAAATTCTCGTGTCACAATGTTCGTTACAGCACTCCTCCGAAACGGCTTGACCGATTCTCATGGAATTTTGTGAGCATATTGAGTAGGTCTGAGAATCGGCCAACATCTATTTTTCACACCCCTGAGTGATAAGGGTGCTCACCTGATTTTTTTTCTAAAATCACGTTAATAAACGGAGAACAACGTCTGCCGGGTGAGCTAGTAATTTCGTAAAATGACTAATTTGTCTAATAAGTCCTCTTTTACTATAAACTCCATGTTAACTTTTAACATGTTGCAACAAAAAGAAAATTGGGTTTTTCCAATTTTCTAATAAAAAATGTTGCTCGGGATTGGATATGTGCCCAGTTGGCAATAGGCTTGCCATCTATCACATTGTGGAACTTAGTGTCTTTAGCTAGTCGTGGGTGCTCTGGTTGTACCTCTGCCCCCCCTTTACGGGGATTTGGGCTTGAAGATACTAACATATTTTAAACTTGCAAGGCGATGAAACTTTGAACTTAGATTTGAACTGGTTGAAAGGAAGGTGCTGAACATACAGGCCAAGTTACCTACTCTACTATTGAGAATATGCTAAGTAATAATAATTTGCAGCTGCTTTAGAGCATTATCAAAATATTGTCTTAAAGGTCTCAGCACACATATCAACTCGAAAAGGGATCGTCACCGTATCGCCTTTCGCCTCGCCAAACCAGGCGTCAATTTAACGTATGCACGTAACCAAACAGTATCAGCAGCTCCTGTACATCAACTTGGCTACGGCTAAACGACACCGCGCTTACGGTTCGCCGAGACGCGGCGATCACGCTACGATTCCGATTAGTGTTCGTTGCAGTATGAAGTTTATATGAAAAAGAACGGCTCGAGTCGATTCGGTGACGATTCCTTTACGAGTTGATAATATGTGTGCTGAGACCTTTAAGCATACTATAATACTGCCTATGTAGCGGTGATCAATAACCACATATGGCTGGAGGGTTGTACGTAATGAGACTGCTGAAGGCGTTGGCGCGTGGTGCCAAGTGAGCCGTTACGCTTTCAACTGCTCTTACACATCCACCTCCGCGACTAACCAAATATTTTAATTAAAATACCATAAAAATTTACGTACATAATTATCGTTAGCGTTTGGTGAATTTTTCGTATATTGAGATTATACTTATCGCCACTGTGGTCTAGTAAAATAGCAAAACCCGACTTCAACTATGTCATTGGGTACTAGATTTGATAATTATTTTTTCGAAAGATAGCAATAATTAAGAAATTTTAATTGAAATTTGTTAAAAAAATTAAACAGGCTACATTAACTGCTGTAGCAGAGTACAGCTGAGAATTGCAGCTCCTTTTAATCCAAAACGTTTAAAGTACTAACTAAATATGAAACTCCTTTTCAGAATAGATCATCTGCCTTATTGCCAGACAGCTCGTAAAAGGCGTGTATAGACTTGCCGTCACTAACATTTAAGTGATAGAGTTTCGAAGCGACTTGCCCGGATTGGTAATTGGTAAGGCAGTGGGCCTTACCTATTCCCACCGCCGTAACGTCAGCGCTTGCCGTTGAAGTGGTCCGGTTCCGAGGATAAGGTAGCCGGTTAACTTACTTTTGCTCGACGCCTAACATCCCGACCTTAATTTGGTAACGCACCATTACTACCTGTGGTGTCTAAACGGCTTGAATATCTTAACATCACGAAATCCGTCTGCTTTTTGACTTCCAATATCATAAAAAAATAAACATTTTTCTTGAATGCCACAAAATTGTTGGTACAAATGGTAAAGAGAGTTTAATTGTAATTAAATAAACAAATTAAGCAGGTTGTACTGATGGCTCCGTTCCGTCACATCCGTCAATAGCAGCCGTCGCACTGTTTTATTCTCGCACTAACGTCATCAATGGGAGACGCAATCGAATTTGCCAAATGACGTTCACACTAAATTGGTGAAGAGTGATTGATTGAAATGCTCCACGGCTAAAGCATTTTACACGGGGAATAATTGAATCTGAATATTTAGAGCGAGTTGGGAGAAACACGAAATACGGATTTAAGTTCCATATGCCGTGTTTGTACTGTATGACTCACTAAAATGGTTAAGCTAATGCCTATTGGATTTAGTAAAGTACAAAAAGGCTTTTTTAGTTTTGGTGAGGGCTTAAGCACAAGTGACATTAGCCAAGTTAAAACTTTTTAAATTTAAATTGCGAATAAATTGCATTAAGTTGTCACCCGATATCATGAAATTCGGTTCAATGTTTCGAAATAGTCACAAGTCTTCATTATCATTCACTGTTTCAAAATAGTCACAAGTCTTCAATATCATTCACTGTTTCAAAATAGTCACAAGTCTTCATTATCATTCACTGTTTCAAAATAGTCACAAGTCTTCATTATCATTCACTGTTTCAAAATAGTCACAAGTCTTCATTTTCATTCACTGTTTCAAAATAGTCACAAGTCTTCATTATCATTCGCTGTTTCAAAATAGTCCCAAGTATTTATTATCATTCACTGTTTCAAAATAGTCACAACAAGTATTAATTATTATTCACTGTTTCAAAATGGTCACAAGTCTTCATTATCGTTCACTGTTTCAAAATAGTCCCAAGTCTTCATTATCATTCACTGTTTCAAAATAGTCCCAAGTGTTTATTTTTATTCACTGTTTCAAAATAGTCTCAAGTCTTCATTATCATTCACTGTTTCAAAATAGTCACAAGTCTTCATTATCATTCACCGTTTTATTATTGAACATAGACTTAAGTTCCACTCAGCTTTAACCTTGTATTTTATTAGAATGATATACAGACTATAATATCAACTTTACACTTGGTTTAGTTTTCATTTATTTAAAAGACAGGGTGTTAAGTAAAACTATTGCATCGAGAAGATATACGATATACAAATTTCCTTGAAATACTTCACTTGTGAAGACTTAACGAAATTTAATAAGTATAAAAAACTGGGTCCATATTTTTTCTTTGTTCCCTCAAAACTGTATAGAATGATTTATTTACAACTACTATAATACACAACACAACACAACACAACAGACTATAATATCAACTTTACACTTGGTTTAGTTTTCATTTATTTAAAAGACAGGGTGTTAAGTAAAACTGTTGCATCGAGAAGATATACGATATACAAATTTCCTTGAAATACTTCACTTGTGAAGACTTAACGAAATTTAATAAGTATAAAAAACTGGGTCCATATTTTTTCTTTGTTCCCTCATAACTGTATAGAATGATTTATTTACAACTCTGAGCTAATTAAAGTGAATTTTTTAACATCGTCTCAGAGTCGCAAAAGTTTCTTTTTTTAGACTACAGTTTGGTAAGTGTTCCCGGGAATTTTATAAATATAATACATTTTTACTGGTGCCGTTTCCCGAGATATTGTATATTTCTGTAGCAAATTTTATAAGGTACTAGCTGCTCCGGCGAACTTTGTTTCACCCGTTCAGTATGGAAAATATTGAAGTAATATTTTTCCTATTTTCCCTGCAACTTTCCCGGTATTTCTTTTCATAAAAACCTTCTCCTGGTAATAACAAATATAATAAAAAAAGAATTAGCCAAATCGGTCCCGTCGTTCGGAAGTTATGGGGTTACCAACACATTTAGCGATTAATTTTTATATTATAGATATGTGTAGAGTACACGTGAAGTAAAAGAGCTTTAAATAGAATTTCAGCTCTGCCTAAAAAGGTTTTATGATCGTGATGGACCGGATCCCAAAAGACCGTAAGAGTGTTGATAAAGTGCATTATTTCTAAAAAGATTGCAAAAAACGAGTGACTATTCGTTTGCTACGAACAACGTGTCTAAAACTAAGATCTCCTTATCTATTCCTGCTGCCAACATATCAGTGCTCACCGTTACTCTATTGCGACATGGAGGTGACATAGAGCTCCCTCTCTAGTTACTAAAAGAAATATCTTCACGCCCATATCCCTGAAAGGGTTGGCAAAGGCACATCCAGGACACCCACGACTAGCCGAAGACACTAAGTCGCTCAATGTGATAGGTGACAAGCCTATCGCCAACCGGGCACATTTCCAACCCCGAGCAACATTTTTTTTATTAGAAAATTGGAAAAACCCCATTTTCTTTTGTTGCTCGACCCGGGAATCGAACTAGTATAGCTTATAAGTTTACTAAAGCAAAAGGTCTTATATCCCCAACCTGTTTAACGATACATTAATTCCATTTGTACCTATATTCAACCACCAGGAATTGGCTTCTTTGTTGCCTTCCTATTTTATAAAAATACATCATTTGTGCAACCTTTTTACGTCAAAAATAAAGAAAACATTTATTAACATAAGGAACTTAAATAACTTACAAAAAAGTGATATTAAAATACAGAGCCAGAGTGTGGTGGCATGAGTCTGCCAAGGAAAAG
>NJDD01001379.1:498231-509016 GCA_002245505.1 Calephelis nemesis
ATTAAAATACAGAGCCAGAGTGTGATGGTCATGCCATTTTTACGTCAAAAATAAAGAAAACATTTATTAACATAAGGAACTTAAATAACTTACAAAAAAGTGATATTAAAATACAGAGCCAGAGTGTGATGGCATGAGTCTGCCAAGGAAAAGGTCAGTTTTTATTTGAGGTTTATTCTACATCAACACTGGTTTTCAGCTTTCCCCACTAAGAAAACAATTCGCTTACATCTCCTACCTTAACATGCATCCATCTTCCACCCCATCATAAAATGTAAAGGTAAATTTCAAGTAAATGGATAACGTCAATAGCACTTATCCCACAAAATCCGTATACCTAAAACTAGCTTAACTACCGAAACGAGTTTCACGCAAACTTCGATCAACAATAACAGCAAAGTTAGTAATACCACAACAATTGTACAGAATAGTTGCAGCAGATGAAATACTTGCTTCTGATAGCATTGATACGGCTTCAAGCAATGAACATTTAATACGAACGTAATAGAAAACTGTTTGTGATTATATTGGAGAATAAATATAACTAGTGGTCGCCCTTTGGTCGAAATTCGACCATAATAAATTTTAATATCTTGTTAATAAGAACGCCATCTTCATTTCTTAAGACCAACTACTTGTTTCCAAACTGTTTGATTACAGTTAAACAAATTTGTTTGTGTGTGTCAAATGCATGACAGTACGTGTACTGTCTCATTTTTTGAACTAATGCACTTTGTAAACATTATCATTAAAAAATATGAGCGTCCGGCACTCATCCTACACGTAAACTATAAGTGTGCCAAATTGCATACTCCTCCGTTAGTGCAATTTTCGTAAAAAGGTGTCCAAAGTTTTTGATACACGTATTAATATATAGATTTAGAACAGTCAAACTGCAAAAATTGACTGCGATTATATACTTAGATGCAACTTCGTGATTTGGTCATTAGTTTTTCGTAAGATAGCAAATATTACCCTGATCGTACAATACAAATTTTATAAAAATCCAAGCTTTGAGCTACTCTTAAAAATGCATAACAAAAATGTATACGTTAGTAAATATAACTCAGAACTATAGTCGCATTATGATAAAATTTATATGGGGCTACCTTGGAGTCATTAAGTATCTTTTTAAAAAAAGACGGGTTGCACTCCGGGAGTGCCGGCAGAAGTGAAAACTTTAATATTAACGTTGTGCATTTTTGATATTTTGGAATGGTTAGGGAATAATTTTGCACGAATTGCTTTAATTATCAGTATGAAAGTACTATCATTTATGCACAAATATTATTTTCATATCAATAACCTGCGTTTGGCTTGACAAAAACTCGCTAAAGTAAGAACACGTGATGGCTAGGAGCATCGTCATTGCTCGTCTACACATAAATCTTATTTTCAAGATGGAAAAAAATAGAGCCAATGTCTGTTATTATTATACGTATCTGCTATCTGTGAGAATGTAATGGTAGGTATATTGCGACGTATTTTCCAATGCGCATCCTATACTCTTCGGAAATATCTAAACAATACAAAAACAGCAATGAATCTACGTTTTATTTTAGATCTCGCGCCATCTTATCCGCGCATGCGCAGTGCGCCGTCTTACGTTCTGACGATCTGTCGCGAGTTTTGAAGTTTTTATCCATTACAAAAAAGTGCGTAATGCCGCTGAAGAAGTTTTCACTTCAAAAACTTTCAAAATCGACTAGTTATTGGCCGAGTAATCGCGTAACAAATATATTAAAAAATATATATAAAACAGGATAACATGTTTCAGTAATATATCATGGAACATACTCACAATGTTAGGTTAGTTTTATTGTGTGACATTAATTTTGCTTTATAGGAAATAAAATTTAGGATGTTGAGTGCATTTTTTTCCATAAATGGCGCTGTAATTATATAAGACCATATCGTTCAACTATTAACACGACTTAGAGGAAGGAAAGCAAAAAAAATTTGGAAAATTTAAGGTATTGAATGCATTTTTCTATAAATAGCACTTTAATTTCATAGGGTTCCAGGGCCCATAACGTTCAACTCCTAACGTCATTTAATAAAAAAACGACGGGTTGCACTCTGGGAGCGCTGGCAGAAGTAAAAACTTGAATATTAACGTTGTGCATTTTTGATATTTTGGAATATTTAGTTAATAATTTTGCTTTAATTATCAGTATAAAAGTACTATCATTTATGTGGTAAAATACAATATTCATTTATTGCACTATCATACATAAACATAACAACACGAACATTCGCGCAAGCGCCCTACGCCGTCTTACGAACTTTCGATCTGACGCGAGTTTAGAAGTTTTTACCCATTCCAAAATAAGTGCGCAACGCCGCTAAAGAAGTTTTCCCTTCAAAAATTTCAAAATCTATCTAGGTCAATACAGTCTATACTGTAAACCGGACAGGTCGCTTAAATCAATTAGCTTTTCACTCGTTAATTTATCTTTGCCAAGCAATATGTTCTCCAGCTTTTATATCGAGATGTATCAAGGAATAATTTTGTGATCCATTGTCTCTATCGGAACTTTCTTTCATAATCCCGCAGTTTCATGTTTAAAGATTTTTACACAACCAAATACAATATTATATAAGTCTAGTAAAACTGATAAACAATTCCTTTTCTCTTTTGATACGTCTGTATTGATAGTAGTTCTTTTTAAAACGTAAGTCATGATCCTGAGGTAGTCTCAAATTTTGGCAAGATTCGGCAAGTGGCTTTTGAGTTATATTTAACCCCAAAAAGTACCACCAAAATCTATTCAGTTTTCCACTAATCGCGTAATAAACATATAAAAGTCATACAACTTAACAACTGCTAATTATAACCACCGTTTCATAAAAAGAACCAACAAATTCTATTTATTTTGGTCTGTTGGTTTTGGTACAAAAAAAAAAAGAATTTGTTTCATACCTCCTCCATTTTGGAGTTTTTTTTTATAGTAATGAAAGGCAAAGAAGCAGACGGATTTCATGATGGTAAAAAATTCACGCAGCTTAGAGACACTAAAGGGGGTAATGGTGCGTTACCAACCTGAGGCCGGGATGTTAGACCTCGATCAAAAGTAAGGTTACCGGCCACCTTACCCTCCAAACCTGAACACTTCAACGGATATTATGGCGGCAGGAAGAGGTAGGGCGGTAGACCAATCTAGGCGAGTCGCTGCAAAACTCTACCACCTAGTAGGATATCACGGTGTTAGTGACGGTAAACCTATGCTCGCCTAAAAGTCGACCTGCGTGGCAGGAAGGTAGATGGTCTATTCTATTAACGAGAAAGACGGAGAAAATTAAAAAAAGTAAAGTTGGTTAAAAAAATATATAGGTATTCGTAAATTGAAAATGTAAAACTAAAAGTAACGCATTTCAAGGCTGGATGCAATCAGAGAGCGTTGATAAAAATTTCTGACACAGATTGATGGATTTACTAGTGATAAAGTAAAGTGGTATTACGTGTCAAAAGCGTGTATTGTATTTTATATTGAATTGTTTTTATTTAAACGTACCTGAACTTCAGACAAAAACAGAATACCATATAGCACGAAACCTAAATATAGTTATATTATGCACCTTTTTTTAAATATTAACAAGAAGTCTTACGAAAATAAGCCAATGTTGGTATTATGTTAACCATTGTCACAAATATTAGTTCTGAGTATCTGAAAATACTAGAAGTATTGAGATAAGGATATTTTATTTATGCATACATACATAAAAATATGCTTACATATCCGTAAAATCCGTAAACATTACTTAAGGCAGACAAAGAAGTACCCTACTTAAATAAAATATAGTGTCCCTTGTAGTATTAAAAATTAAAACAAACAAGTCTTTTAAATATAGTTTAATGAAAACAATTTACAATGATTAAAAGTTACCACTAAATAAGTAAATTGTTTAAAAAACGTATCTTTACGCCTATTTCCCCGAAGAGGTTAAATAGTAATAACTTTGTTAAATGTTAAATTGAAAATACACTTTTTGATTTTTGTTACCCGACATGGGGATCGAACCCAGGACGTCATGAACCACAAAAGCGATTATATAACTATTTGACGAATACCGAAAATAATACCATATTTGTCCGACTTCAGCCACCTGTATCCACTTTAATTCAGCAACTCTTACTAGGTATCTTGCAATCTTTTTATAGGGTCTTCGTGAGTGTGTCTATCCTCTTGGCCCCTGTCCATATTACTATATTTTTTGTACATTTATCATCCTGTATATGTACTATCCTCCTGTACAAAAATTCAATATATAAAAGAATCGACGGAATAAAAATATTTCAAAAGATATTATGCTGAAAATAGAGAGTAAAATGTAAGTGAAATTTTCTTGGCGCTAGTGTAGCTGAACGATAATTAGATATGGCGCAGTTTTACGGTGACACGACTCTGAATACCGACCAAATTGCGACCCTTCCGATCCTGTTTACAGCTTCAAAGCACTCAGAGTAATCCTCTATTATATTTTACTTGCATAAATTTTGTATCTACAATTAAACTATCAGGTTTGGGTCAGGGTTTCATTTTTAATTAGTTATGATGCAATTACGCGATTCTGAGTATCTACTTAATTACATTGTTGTATGCAAGCGAGAGTTGGGCTGTCAGAAATAGCGTAAGAGCAGGATAAATAAAAAAAATGAATATCCCTGGACAAGTAACACAAATTGAATCTAACCCCAAAGTAAGCAAATTATATGCTTGTGTTTGGGGTGTTAGCCGACAATTCTAAAACATGAAAATACTTAAATTGATACCAGAATAAATTTCATAAACATAGAGACCCAGAAATGTAAACACCTAAATGTTCATCACACAAATGCCTGCCCCCGTCGGGAATCGAACCCGATCCTCACGGTTGGTCGATGTAGTTAGGTGTGTACGCTAGACACTCGACCAACGAGGCGGTCCAATGCAGTAAAAATGACAGTGCTAAGGAAAATTTGTGGTGGTAGACTGCATTCGTAACATTGAGATCTGAAAAAGAGTGGGATTGAAAGAAAGTGTTGGTGTTAAAATGAGAACGGGCATACTCCGCTGGTTCAATCATGTAGAAAGAATGACAGATGAAAGATTGACAAAGGAGATATACAATGTGAATGTGGATGAATGTAGTATTCGGGGAAGCTAACGTTGACATTCCACGATCAATCCGCTTGGATTATTATAGGGTAAGGAATATTGAGGAAGTCAGACAGTTAGGCCAGGATCGTAAGATTTGGCACTCGATACTCTCTGCCTACACCGCAAGGAACTTGGCGAGAAGATATGTGTAAATATGTACTTAATAACGCCTCGTGCGGTCATGTATACGGCACTGAGCCTGTTTTTATTTTATTTACATAGGGTGCGAGAAATATGCTTTTTTATTTTCTTTTATTTATAGATAGATATAACGCAATTTGGTAGTGCTACGATTCTGAATACCAATCAAAATACTACGCTTCCGATTTGATATTCGAATCCAAAGTGTTATTTCAGTTAATTAAAACATTTTGAAAGTGTTAATCGCCTCTGTGGGCTAGCGGTTCAGATGTTGGACTTGAATTATGAAAAAAATGTAAGTTTATTTAAATTCGATACTCAGTTAATACGGGACATCATCTGTCGGATTAGCTAGTTTAACATATTATAATAACTAAATCTCTATTTCCCTTAATAAAAGCATCATGTGAACGAATGAAACGTTAACGTTTGTTCTTTTTTTATTGTGTTTATCAGAGCAAGGTTCTTATGAAAAAAAATTAGTGTAGCGAAACGTTACAAAAATTGATATTTATAGCTGAGATAGGATAACGTCTAACGGCTCCGCTAGATTTTTAAAAAACTCTCTGGTGAGTCTCCGAATACCGGATAAATTTCAACATGTCCAATTCTTTTTACGGATTCATACATCCATACATATCTTCATACCAACTCCCTTACGGGGTAGGCAGAGAGTATCGAGTGCCAGACCTCACGATCCTGACAAACTTGTCTAACTTCCTTCACATTCATTACCCTTTTCATACAAACACGCCGGTTTCGGAGACTCTTGACACCACCCTCGGATAATATCCGAGATACGGATTCATAATACTCAAAAAACTATTTTTGAGTAACTTACTAAGTATTTAACTTAATTTACACTTTGCATATGTTATTTTCTGAGTTTTTTTGCTCTTTTTTATGAGAGAGCAAAACCCGGCTCTATTGATGCTAAAAAACAAACGTGGTCTATAGACGCAATAGATGTTACAGGTGCGTCGCTAGCCTGAGGCTGAGAAGGAAGGCCTAATAGGTTTGCTGGCTATCCTACCCTTCAGATCGCGATAGTGTCATTGTGGCGGCAGGTATAGGTAAGACGGTAGACTAATACCCTGTCATGTTGCTGTACAGCACTATACTATCAGTTCAGTTGCAGTTCTGTTTGTAGATCCATTAAATGCCGATTTTTATGTTTAAGTTTTCTTCAACTTTCACAAACATTTTTTTACTACGATGGCCAAAGAATCAAAATCTTTAATAAACAAAAAGTTCGCAGTTAAACGAGACCTTCACTCATCTACTTCAAAGACCTCACGGCAATAAGAATATTTCACTCTGGTTTTCCTTCAAAACGTATAAATCTTTCGCTTTTTTTAAGAACATTTCATGGTTGCTTTCAGATAATATTTAAAAACCTAGATATTTGTGTCGTAGACAATGAATTGAACTTAGCAGTATTTTAATTTAATCTAGTATAATGTTGGACTACGGTTATACTATTTTAAGTATTTTTATTTTAGAAATTGCGATCAGAAAAAGTTTAAATCTACCTGTAAGAAGACTGGTTATTGCTTAAAAAACGTAGTTGTCTAAGTCTAACTAACCCATATAAAAAATAACTACAATTATAAAAAATAACTTGGCAGTATTTTAATTTAATCTAGTATAATGTTGGACTACGGTTATACTATTTTAAGTATTTTTATTTTAGAAATTTATCAGAAAGGGAAGTTTAAATCTACCTGTTAGAAGACTGATTATTGCTTAATAATAGTTGCCTAAGTCTAATTAAGCCATAAAAAACTGCAATTGTTACGAATATTTTCAAAATTACTTAAAATCATCACATTTGCTTCTTTTCGATCCGTAATGATGTCATTTGACAGAACTGAAAGGCCATTTTAAAATTAAAACTTGCAATATACTCTCAAGCTGCATTAATAGTCAGAGTGAATCGTCGAAACGTAGTCACGAGGCGGCTGTATCAGATAAGCCCAGTAGTTTGTCAGAGAAACCCTGAATCATTTGTTGTTATAGCACAGGTCGACTGAGACGCCTCATGTCGTGACTGAGTGGAGGCGGTACACGTGCAGCCTCGAAAAATATTCATTGAATTATAGTGTCCATTTTTAACTGACTTTGGAAAAATCTTCGTTTTTCCAGCTTAGCGTTATTATACTTTTTTATGTATGTTATCTTATTATTACATAGTATGCTATTGTTATATTATTTTTTATATGTTAATCGATTTTCCTGTGTAAATTAAGTTAATTAATGTGTGTTAATTAATTACCTCCGAGTAAGTCCCATTTCCTCCAAGTCTGAATTCATATTAATTATTTTCATATTCATGTTCAAAACTAATGCTAGAAAAAACGATGAAAGTATGATTTAGTTTTTTTCTAAGATGACTTATTTATTGGTCGGTTTCTTGTAGTTTTATTGCGCTATATTATATTGATTGCTATTGATAGTAGCCTACGCCTGCAACTGTAAATTCATGTAGATTTTAGATTAAGCACGTTCTGTTAGTAAAAAAAGTATTAAAATTATTCTTGATTAAATTTAATCAAACAAACAAGCGAATCAACGGACCAGTTAAGAATAAGGTCAATCCAAAAAAAGTAAATGTTTTGATAAAATCAGGAAATATACCCAAACAATAGAACAATAGTCGCCCAGATTCGATGTGACTGCTGCCCACTCGTGTCTCTGTATCCAAGAAAGGAATAAAATTCTTTCAATGCTTGCAATACTTTTTTAAATACCCGATAAATTAAGGTATGCTAATGTTTACGAAGAAGCTTACCTTTCCGTACCAGTGACATAATTTGTAGTTATTTTTTTATATCTTGTCACGTCCTTCGACAAAATGGAATTGTTGGGTTCATCTGAGCTCGAACTTTCGTGGTTTGTAGGGTTACTCTTGCGTCTCGATGGCATGCAAATTCGAAATTGGAGTTAGATATGTCATTCTAGGTAGGTACTCTTGAACACAGTACTAGTAGATTATTAACATTTAGATCCTTTATAATAATTTATTTTTTATTATTAACTAAATGATAATAATTCGTTAGTTTTCCTCGTGTTAGTCCAGGCTTCTTTGCAAAACAGACCATATGCTTTCTTGCTAGTCAGCTCGTAAAAGGCGAGCTTACCATCACTAACACCTTGATATCTGACTAGGTAATAGATAAATAGATAGATAGAGTTTCGCAGTGACTCGCCCGGATTGGCACTACCGCCTTAAATATTCCTTAACGTCAGCGTTTGCGTTGACGTGTTTGGTGCCTTTGGTGTCTCTAGGCGGCGTGAATTTCTTACCATCAGGAAATCCGTCTGCTTGTTTGCTTTCCAATATCATAAAAAAGCATTGTGTTTAAGAGTGTTTAAAATTATACATAATATATCCGACTCCAATTCCAATTTGTATGGAATTCAAGAGTAACCCTATTGGTCCTGGTGGTAGGCGGTGGGAACTTTAGTTAGGCTTGTGACATTCAGTGGTACTAGAAGATATCTTGCCACAAAAGTTACATGGGCATTAGCAAAATAATAATAATAAATATTCCTGGACAAGTCACACATATTGAATCTAACCTCAAAGTAAGCAAATTATATGCTTGTGTTATGGGTGTTAGTCAACGATTCTAATACATAGAAATACTTAAATAGATACCAGAATAAATTTAATAAACACCCAGACCAGAAATGCAGACATCTAAATGGTCATCACACAAATGCCTGCCCCCGTCGGTAATCGTAGTTAGGCATGTACGCTAGCCATTCAGCCAACGAGGCGGTCAAAACAAAGGCTTATTCTACATCTGTAATAACAGATTTCCTCAAATTAATAACGCAGTAAATGACCTTATGCCTCGAGAAAGCTTGTGTAACCTAGTATAACAAATTTACATAACACTTCGGTTCCGCAATGTCATAGGTCCTTCCACATACGCTTGTACATCTTAAGGTACCCAGAAAAAAGATTAAAAAAATGATAAAATCAAGAAGCGCATCCAAACAATAGAACAATAGCCTCGTATATTCGAGGCGGCTGCAGCCCACGCGTGTCGCTATATCCAAGAAAGGGGCAAAATTGCGTTGGCGACGCATACGTATTTCAACTTAATGCGCTTACTTCGTTTTGCTTTGACTTTATCAGCTGTAAATCTAATAGTGAAAATGCCAATTGCTATGTTTCAATTAGGATTATGTATATTTGGCGCTCCAATAAAAAACTCCTTTTGAACAATAATTACTAGTGGTCGCCCATTGGTCGAAATTCAACCATAACAAATTTTAATATCTTGTTGATGAGAACGCCATCTTCAGTTTTCAAGACCAACTATTTTGATTCCAAACTGTATGATTATAGTTAATTATCATCAAGATCTTTGTTTGTGAGTTAAATGCATGGTAGTGTGGGTAATGTTTTGTTTTTTGATTTAATGTACTTTATAAGAATTATTATTGAAAAATATTAGCGTTCTGCATTTCTCTTACACATGTATTTTCACGTCCATATCCCCGAAGGGGTAGGCAGAAACACAACCAGGACACCCGCAACTAGCCGAAGATAATAAGTAATGTGATAGGTGGCAAGCCTTTCGCCATTATGGCACATATCCAATCCCGGCCTAAGTTATATTAGAAAATTGAAAATGTGTCTAGTATATATTTTGTTGCCCTACCCGGGGTTCGAACCCGGGACCTCAAGATATAACATATAGTCAGAAAAGAATACAAGTTCATGAATTCCCTTATACTGATCTGAGTCCCCTGTGTAAATAATAATAATAAATAAATATCCCTGGACAAATCACACAAATTAAATCTAACCCCAAAGTAAGCAAATTATATGCTTGTGTTATGGATGTTAGTCAACGATACTAATACATAGAAATACTTGAATAGATATCAGAATAAATTTACTAAACACCCAGACCCGGAAATGCAGACATCTAAATGTTCATCACACAAATGCCTGCCCCCGTCGGGAATCGAACCCGAGCCTCGCGGTTATTAGGCGTGTACGCTAGCCACTCGACCAACTAAGCGGTCAAAATATCATCTACCTTCCTGCAGACGTGTAAAGATTAATGGGTCATTACCAATAAGACCACTTATGGTAGAAGTGCCGTGTTACAGGTCGCCCGCAACGAATTTACCTTGCCTATTCCTGCCGCTGTAATGATAGTTCAAGTCCGGTACGTAGGGCAGGGTAACCGGTAGACTTACACAATAATTAGTCTATCACCTCATCCACTATACACCGAGGCACCTATAACATCTTTGGTGTTTGTAGATCACGGTTATGTCTTACCATCAAAAGAGCAGATTTCAATATTTTATCGTATAAAAAAGTATCTATAAATTAATTGTTGAAAAGGAATTATTATTTTTTCGTCAAATCAATAAGTGTGGGGTATCCATGGATAGGTCTTCAAAAATGATGTTGTGGTTTCTACAACATTTTTCTAAACCGAATATTTTGCGCGAGAGACACTTCCAAAGTGGT
>NJDD01001379.1:518652-538140 GCA_002245505.1 Calephelis nemesis
ACATTTTAAATACGACGTCCTCTCGTTTGTTAACATAAATATTTATAATGAAGTATATGTATTTCATTAAATACCTAATTTAAATACAATTTTATTAAGTATAACTGCATACAGTTTATGAGAAAAAACAAAGTAAATTAATAGAAATGGTAGAAACAAATACGTCTTTATCTGGTATTGTCCATCGTCGGCGCTTGGTAAAACTTTTAATTTTCATATTTTTCACTTGTAAGTAGTATCACTTGTAATTTATTGTTTTATAAATAACAGCTTCGCTTGTAACAGCATCATCAGGGATAAAAATTAAACTACTCCACATGTTTAACTTTATGTAGATCCTTGACCTTTTTTATTTTAAAATTTATATTTTTAGAAAGTAAATTGTAACGAGCTTATATAAGCTTTTTTTAAACGAGGAGAAAAAAATAAGGAGGATCCTCTGATGGTAACATATATCTTTTTTATAACGACACCTAACGAATTTAAATATATTATGGTTTGACCGCTTCGCTGGTCGAGTGGCTAGCGTACACGCCTAACTTCACCGATCAACTGCGAGGCTCGGGTTCGATTCCCGACGGGGGCAGGCAATTATGTGATGAACATTCTGATGTTTGCATTTCCGGGTCTGGGTGTTTATTAAATTTATTATGGTATCTATTTAAGTATTTCTATGTAGTAGTATCGTTGACTAACACCAGTAAAACAAACAAAAGCAAACAATAATTTGCTTACTTTGGGGTTAGATTCAATTTGTGTAACATGTACAAAAAAAATGTTAAAATATACCTAATAAATAATAATATACCTAACAAAATGGCCGAAAACACCAAAGTGTTAAATTAAATTTGTATACTTAACTAGTCCAGGAATATATTTTTTTTATGGTTTAAAACTACATTACAAAAGTAAATGAAGCACTATGGTGAAGCTCCAAACCATCAGCGCCGTCCAGACCGGAATGCGACCATGGGGAACACTGACTTGAAAACTACTTAAAATCACATCAGTACCAGTAATCCGCGCGAATCGTTGCAGAAGTCTGTTACGTAGTGAAGTAGTTTTACATACGTACACCTATACAAGTTAAAAAAATTCGAGTGTCTGTTTGTAATTTTAAAATAACCGCCTTTAACTACTACATAACTACATACGAATATAAACACCATAGGTATGAGAATATAACCATGAGAATTTAAAAACATATTTTTTACAATTTTAATCTTTCTATCTGTCTGTATTTTTATTCCGGTTAATCTCTGAAACGACTAGGCTGATATTGACGGGACCTTCACTGACTTTAGCTGATGTAATCAAGAGTCGCGAAATTAACTAAGCTAACTTTTTTGGTCAATTCAACACGGACAAAGTAGCATGTACAGCAAGTTAAGTAGTAAAAAAAATTACCTACCAATGTATAATTAAATGCGCGAAATGCTTTCAATCTGGTTAAAATTGAATGTAATGTTTTAAAACGTCATATTGCTTTTTTTTTTAAAAAAAGGATAGTGGAGAAACACACTTATATGTGATACCATATAGATACTATAGATGTTATAGGTGAGTTGCTCTTTTACATCTGGGGTGATAGACCTAATATGCAAGTGCACCTTACCCTCTAGACCGGAACATGGAAGTGTCACTTTGGTGACAGGAACAGGCAAGTCGGTGGATTGCCTATCCGGGCAAATTGCTCTTACCAACTGCAAAGCAGGATAGCAGATGGTATTTTCTAGACAGAGGATTCCGACCAAAGGATCATGCGGAAGGAAGACTGCGATGAAAAAGGAGAGTGATTGCAGGGTATCGTTTGAACGGAGCGATGGGTAAGCTATTTCAAAGCAAGGTTTTGAGTCAGGGTGCTAGACTCGCTTTGCATAATTCTTTGCTTATCCTAACTTTTTTGTATGGAAGCGAGAGTTGAGTATTTTAGAAAAGAATAAAATTAGGATGAATGAGGTAGAAATAAGAGCCTTAAGGAATACCTATAACTCTCGCTGTCCGCAAAGCACAATAGTAAGATCACAGGAAGAGGGGGATTTAAAAAGTGTTGGTGTAATAATAAGATAGTGGATATGCCTTTCGTTTGGGCACGTGAAAAGAATAGCTGCTGAAAAATTGACAAAACAGAATAAATATACAATGAGAATGAGTATGGACGACGGTACCCCCCGAGACCAAAGTTGACATTTTACCTAAATTCTAGGGTAATCCTAAAATTCTAGGGCGGTGGCAAAAGTCTCCGAAACCAGCGTGTTTGAATAAAAAGAATAACTAATATGGAAGAAGATAGGCAGTTCTTCAAGGATCGTGTCATTTGACACTTTTCACTCTCCGCCTACCTGACGAGGGACTTAGCGTGCAACTATGTATTACCTTAATTTAGTTCAAAAACAAATAAGTTTGTATAAAAGGCGAACTATAATGGAAGGAAGTTAAGGAATAAGAAAATCCGGTTCGGTGGATAAGGTAGCCGGTAAACTTGTTTTGCTCAAGGCCTAACATCTCAGCCTCAGGTTGGCAACGCACCATTTGTGTCTCACCTTTGGTGTCTGTAGGCGGCGTGACTTTCATACCAACAGGAAGTCCGTCTGCTTGTTTTCCTTCCAATATCATAAAAGAAATCCTTTTCATAAACTTGTACACTAGTACCATTTAAATTATGCGCTTCGGCTATATTCGTGAAACTTCGGAAATCCGAATGTATTTTTAAATAGTAAAAGTGTAAAGCCGAAGCGCATAATTTAAATAGTAGTACTGTATATTCTATAATGCTGAAATTGTAAGTTTCTTGAAATAAAAACTCAAAAACTCCTTCATCAGAAGTTATAGTTTACTATAAAATTAATGAATTTGAAACCGTTTCCTTGTTTCATAACTTGTTCTTTAAAGTCAAAACACAAGTAGATAAACATAAAAAAAACGTTTATTTTTTGTATTAAGCTGTTGCTGAGTATTCCCGTTACACAGTAAATTTTCTTAACTCTACCAATTCAAAGGCTATTTATCACTCATAAAATATTTTCGATCTCTACGAAGATGCTATGAGAGAGTTTCTTGGAAACTGAGCCAATATGTTGTACGGTATACAAAGGGGGACCATTTCTACCTTTATATGTAGGATTGTCCTATTTCAAGAGATATTTTTTTTTCAAATGAAAATTAAACTACTATATTTTATTTACTTTTGTATGGCTACGGCAACACAGTAATACCTTGTTGCATATAAACTCTAAAATTATGAAGATGGTTATCAAATCCTTTGACCTAATTTACAATATCCGTATATGATATAACAATTATAGTGTCGACATATTTTCATTACGAAGCAAGTACTAGACTATTGTCTTGATTTGATGCTAAGCGCTGATCACAGTTACAAAAAACAATTGTATAAAACAGGCGTATATTTGAATGAGAAGAAAACCAAAGCAATGGTTATTGAAAAAAACAGTAATAGGAGCAGATGTATGCTCTCCGAAACCGGTGTGTTTGAAAAAAAAAAGGAATGAATGTAAGAAGCTATGCAAATTTGCAAGTTTCATAACACTGGCACTCGATAATCCCTGACTACCATTCAAGTAAAATCCCACAATGAAGATAGAAACTTATGACTGTTACATAAATAAAAAATATTTTTTTTTATTAACTATATTATTATTCATTAAAACTAGTATTAAATCAGCGCATTAATTACCCATCCCCGCGACATGTGTTATGGAATTTTCTATGTTATAAAACACAGTGAATACGCTCACGGATTTCCTAATTGTTAAAGGCACACATCGCCTATAGACGCCAAACTATAGAAACACAGCAATCGAAATTACAAGGTTATTCCAATAGATGGCGATAAAATCACTACGCTTAGATATTATGTATTTCTTTATTTAAAGAGTAAAGGAGTCCTGTTTTTGGTATACAAAAACTTGGTCACATCATGTATATAGTGCAGGAATAGGAAGAGGGAAAGAGAAACCGTACAAGAGAAAGTGAGCAACTTGGAATTAAGCCAAGTCGCACGACGCATTTGAGCATTTCTAAATTTAATAATTTGTATTTATTTGTGTAAGGATATTAAAGGTGTTAATTAACCTTTTTGTCATCGAAAGGATTAAATCTCGATATTTTAATTTTATTACAAATGTGTTGTTAAAATTTAAAGTTTTAAAATGGGCAAGAGGAAATACAGCGGAAGTTTTTAGTTTAATTGCTTTCTATTTTATGTCATCTTTTAATTAAGACTCGTCTCGGACATTATAACTTTTTTATATATATGTATAAAGCATAGAAGGAAATATTATATTTTCCTAAGACTAGAAATAAAAATGACCGTAAACAGCAGTGGTGATGGTGTTACTAAAATTACTAACCACCTTTCAATCTAGACCGGAACATGACAGTGACGAATACCAATGTTATGACGGCAGTAATTTATATGATGATTGTACCGAACATGGCGAGTTTTCAAAAATCTAGCACATGGCCGGGGTCACGGTGTAAGTTGCAGTATCAAAAGACAGATGTTTACATGTTTGAACGGAACCCGAACCCAACACTACAAAAATCTTTTGTTTAAAGTAACAAACAAATACAAATTTTCACGCTAAGTTCTTTGCGGGATAGGCAGAGAGTGTGCTCCTAGTAGTTGTCTAGTATCGTCGTCATTTATTACTGTTTTTATAAATACACGTCTGATTCGGATACTCTTGATACCATGTATTAAGATGATAAATCTTATATATCGTAATATACATATTGTCTTCGTGTTGGTCCGGGCTCCTTTGCAGAATTGACCATCTGCCTTTCTTGCCAGGCAGCTCGTAAAAGGCGAGCATAGGCTTATCATCACTAGCACCGTGACATCTGACTAGGTGGTAGAGTTTCGCAGCGACTCGCGAGGATTGGTACCACCGCCTAACCTATTCCTGCTGCCATAACGTCATGACGTGTTCCGGTTCGGAGGGTAAGGTAGTCGGTAAACTTACTTTTGCTCGAGGCCTAACATCCTGACCTCACCATTACCATCTTTGGTGTCTCTAGGCGGCGTGAATTTCTTACCTCCAGGAAATCCGTCTGCTTGTTTGCCTTCCTATAACATAAAAAAAATTGAATACTAGCTGACTAGCTAGCAAATTCGTTAGCAACTTAAACCACTGACCCCATTTAAATGACTAAATCCATATAAATCGTAATAGACCGACAACCTTTCACACATTCCGGATTTCGCGTTGTTTGGTCACTTTATACTTAGTGTTGCTAAGTCCGTAATTTCTTAACTACAAAACTTATGACTTAAAAAAATACGGGACACACAGATTATAAAACAAAAAAAATTAATCAGACTACGCGTTAATAATGAAATTGAATAGTTGATTATAGTCGGAATACATCCAAACAGCCAAAAAATTAATAACCTACCTCTCTATGTATAAAAGAAGTCGGGTTTGTTATAACTCGAGATCTGCTGGACCAATTTTCATGGCTTTTGATTCATTGGACTTGTCTTCGCCCCGAATAGCAAAATACAGTTTAAAAACAATAAAAACAAAAAAATATCAATACCATATACATAAAAGACTGTATAAGTCGTGATAGTTTTACCGAATCGGCTAAAAATTTATGGAGTGGTAGCTTAGAACCGGGAGAAGGATATGGTGTACATTTTGTCCCTTATAACAGCGAGGAAACTAGGAAAAACGACATTTTGTTTTTTTTCCTATACAAAGTGAACGGGCGGAACGAAGTTCGCCGGAACAGCTAGTTTAATATAGATAGATGTAAAATAAGCCCTTATTTTGCTAATTCCGCGTAAGCAGTATTACTGTTGTGGCAAATAATCCTCCAAACGACACAGAATGTGACAAGCCTAACTTACGTTCCCACCACCCACCTCCGCGACCAGAACACGAATATAGGAAGAGCTCGGGAAACAATATAGATTATCACGTTCTTCACATGTGACAACCCTACCTAAAGTTCCCACCTCCCACCACCGCGACCAGATCACAAATAGAGTCCGAACACGGGAAACAAAAACACTTGTAACGTCCTTCGCCAACATTGTCGAAGCACTCACCACAGAGAACACCAAATCGCACTGGACGTACGTTTCGCCTCAACACCGAGGCATCCTCAGGAAATCGACTGTACCGTACAAACGACGACACAAGAGACTCTGGTCGCGGAGGTGGGTGGTGGGAACGTCAGTGAGGCTTGTCACATTCTGTGTCATTTGGAGGATTATTTGCCACAACAATTACACTGCTTACGCGGAATTAGCAAAATAAGGGCTTATTTTACAACTGTTACAATGGATTTCCGCAAAGTAACGCCTGATTCAATAAAATATCTTAATATAGATAAGAACCATCTCTACTATGTTAGCAATCAAACCAAAAAACCACATCAAAATCGGTCCGCCAGTTCGAAAGTTACGATGCCAGAGACAAACACATACACAAACAGACATGTCAAACTTATAACATCCTTCGTTTTCCGTCTGTGTTTTAAAAGGGGCTTTTAAAATTTTGCTACAAGTAAGCAAACAAGCACAGGTTTTCCTGACGATAAGAGACAGCCGTGGCCTGATATAGACACCATAGATGTTTCAAGTGCGCCGTAGTCTCGAGGCCGGGATAAAAGGCCTATTGTACAAGTCCACCAGCTACCCTCCAGACCGATACATGACAGACAGACAGTTAAATAAAGTTTATTAAGTAAATTGTAATTGCTATACAGATTTTATTGTTGTACACAAAATGGCGGGACTGTTTCAATATGTTTTGGTCAGAGGTACATAACAATATGCCTCTAATGATAAACGATCTCAATTAACAAATGCCGTACGCTGACACCATCATTTTGTTCCAGTGGAAACCATTACCAAGCGATATCGACCGTCCACGTGCTCTTATTGTGTGACATGCTGAATGTTAGTATTCATACATCCATACTAATATTATAAATGGGAATGTCGGTCTGTTTATCTTTCACGGCTAAACTGAAATGATTTTGATGATATTTTATGTGCATATAGCTAAAGATACTTTAGAGACATTTTGTTTTAGACGTGGTCAAAGTCGTCTTCCAGCAAGCAACTGCTCAAATGGTAAGAACAAAGATAATTGACCAACTTCATTGAAATGGTGAGTGGCAGATCCTGTCCTGTCCTGAGAGCCCTGTTTTGAAGACTCCTCAACAATTTGGTGCTAACTTTGTATAATTAAAAGTTTACCAGGTACTTCGTCAGCCTAAACCTGTAAAATAATAATAAATAAATGTTCCTGGACAAGTTACACAAATTGAATCTTACCCCGAAGTAAGTAAATTATATGCTTGTATTACGGGTGTTAGTCAACGATACTAATACATGGAAATACTCAGACCCAGAAATGCAGACATCTAAATGTTCATCACACAAATGTCTGCCCCCGTCGGGAATCGAACCCGAGCTTCGCGGTTGGTCAGTGTAGTTAGGCGTGTACGCTAGCCACTCGACCAACGAGGCGGTCATAGATTTCATTCATCCTCAGTTATTCTGTTAAGTACAACCTTTATTTGAACTTGGATCTTTATCTATATGCATATCAAATTTTATCAAAATCAGTCAAGCAGCTTAGCCTTGAAGGCGTTATAAACGAATAGATAGCCTTTATATGTATTAGTTACATACGAATGACAAACTAAGAATGACGGCTACATCATAATTTTTTTGTTGTTAAAAATCTACAAATACTTAAAAACTGAAGCCCGCGACAATAAAATCACGAGTACAGCTTAACAGTTTAAAAAGTAAGGTTTAATATCGAGCTGTTGTAGCAAAACACACCAGCTTAAAATATTCAATTAATATTTAACTCCTAAGACTGCAGGCTTCGCGAAAACAATCCAATTAAATATTATTTTTCAGCTCGTAATAAATAATTCAAGTGTCCCGAAGTAGGTCAGCTGGGAATTGTTTGTCGTTAACAATAACTCTGAGTTATTTTTGGCAAAAGCATTTAACGTACATTGAGTTTTTTGTTTTTCTTGAACCTTAAAGTGTGCTAAAATAAAATAAAATTATAACTACTTGCTAACTTTATTGTTAGATATTAACCTGTTCCTTTGTTGTGGTTGGTGGTCTTGATATACTCGTATGTATTATATTGTTAATAATACTTATTTGATGCCTGACTATAAAAAGACCATAGCCACACAAGATGTTATAGATGCGTTGATATGGATGGATTCATAATCCATCCATATCAACGGATTTTACTAACGGAATGTTAAGGTTCTTCTACTTCTAAGCTTTAACAACTTCTTATAAAAATAATGTAACCGTACGTTACCGTACTCCTTTGAAACGGCTTGACCGATATTCATGAAGTTTTGTGAGTATAATGAGTAGGTCTGAGAATCGGCTAACTATTTTTTATAAACTTAAGGGATGAGGTGAATCACAGCAAAAAAAAATATCAGAACAATGTCTGCTGAGTGCCGGTTTTACTAAATCTTACTATTCTAACTACGAACTCGTAACAGCATTTTTTAACTGACTAGACTAAATGCTGTCGGTTCATCAGTTTTTGTGTGAAGGAGTAACAAACAAACAGACCAACTTTCACTTTTATAATATAATTAGTATAATAAAATAGGATAAATTACTCATTAATCTATATATCTGATTCTTATGGAAGGTTTCGACTTTAAATACTTTTAGAATAAAAATTCACAAAAAGCCACGATCAGTTTCAAATTTAAAATCCGAAGTCATGTCAGGATAAGTGAATCGGCAGCTCCATGGCGACCGGAAATTGCGTAGTTCCAAATTCAATTTCCAGTCTCGGCCACCTAATAAATCCACTATTGAGGAAGTTTACTCTGATAAAAGTACACATAAAACAAGAAATATTCCTGTTACGGGACACGCATTTCGGACTAAAGAACAACTGAGACAATACAATATTCACGATACATTTTGTCCTTTCCTAAACTAATCACATTCCATTTATTACAAGAAATAATAAAATTTTATTAACTTATTCTTTCTTACCCATTGATTATAAAGGGTTATGGGATTTGAGCATGTGTTTTTGCAGCTTTACAATCTTTACTTACTTTAAATTAGACCAAATTTCCGCCTCATTGGTCGAGTGGCTAGCGTACACGCCTAACTGCATCGACTTACCGCGAGGCTCGGGTTCGATTCCTGAGGGGGCACGCATTTGTCTACGTTTCCGGGTCTGGGTGTTTATTTAATTTATTCTGGTATCTATTCAAGTAATTTTATGTACTAGTATCGTTGATTAACACCCATAACACAAGCATATAATTTGATTACTTATATTTTCTATTTGTTTATTTGCTACTTTGGGGTTAGATTCAATTTGTTTAAGTAGTTCAGGGATAAATAAATAAATAAATATCCCTGGACAAATTACACAAATTGAATCTAACCCCAAAGTAAGCAAATTATATGCTTGTGTTATGGGTGTTAGTCAACGATACTATTACATAGAAATACTTAAATAAATACCAGAATAAATTTAATAAACACCCAGACCCGGAAATGCAGACATCTAAATGTTCATCACACAAATGCCTGCCCCCGTTGGGAATCGAACCCAAGCCTCGCGGTTCGTCGATGCAGTTAGGCGAGAACGCTAGCCACTCGACCAACGAGGCGGTCAGGAATATTTGTTTATTTTTACGTAATTAGGATGAAAATAGTATCATAATATGTTAGGTGTAGGCCTCTATTAAAATTTTAGCACCATTATTTAGCAGTTATAACACTATAAAACAACTACATAGGTATGTAATAACAACCCTATTGACGAATTTTAAACATTTAGATATAACTAGATCGGTTATTAAATATATTATGAGAAAAAAAATGCCGACTGTGAGTCTCATTAATCGTGGTATTATTTAAAAACCTTTTAGAAAAGGTGTTGCAAATGTCCGTGGGATAATCGCTTACTTTTTTTTATTCTCTTGTCTAACACTTTGTACTTCAAAACTTTAATTAATAGCTGCAAATCTAATATACATAGCATATACTGGTATCCCATTTTAATATCAATAAGTCAATATTCCTTATCTTTATTCAAGGGTAGGAATCGCCAGTATTCTTGAACCCTAAATAATTAATATCGTTGTAAGCGGCTTCTTCCCATCAGCAAAACCACTTGTAGGCCTTCCTATATATTAAACCTAGACGGAAAAAGGGACGTGTTGCAAGTTAGACGTGTGTATGTATGTATGTGGCATCATAAATCCTAAACGAATTGATCTATATCGATTTGGGTTTTTTTGTGATCAAAATGGTTTTATCTACATTGCGAATAGCTTTTTTTGTCTAGGGTCATTGTAAATTTTAAAATTTATGATAATTTAAACTTTTGCTACTTTGATTATCTAAAAATATCTTACACTCAGACAATACTCGCGTCTGTTGTCTAGCGGTCCAGGTTGGACTTGACTTCATGAGATCCTTGGTTCGATTCCTGGGTCGGGTAACAAAAAAGAAAATGTGGTTTTTCCAATTCTCTAATTAAACAAAATGTTGCCCGGGATGGGATGTGTGACCGGTTGGCGATAGGCTTGCCACTGCACTTGCTGGATGTGCCTCTGCCTACCTCTTCAGGGACATGGGCGTGAAGATACTTAAACTCTGACACAAATAAAGTAAACCTACGAAATTAAATCATTTCGTTATAAAAAGTGCCTCCCAAGAATAAAATTGAGATCTGACAAAAAAAGGATATCACGTGCAAGTATCTAACAAAGCACCCAGTTGTGTAATTCAATATTCCTGGGTTGAATGATCCCATATCTACTCTGAGAACCTTAATTCAGCTCTCGTGACAAAGCCTGAGTGTACTTGGGCGTAAATAAAAAGTTGAACGCTGTAGCTAAAGCACGACAGACAATGATACTAGACAATGTGTGGTGGAATGATACTCCACAGCCACTAGGCGCCCTCGCGACCTTACCCTGTCACTCCCTTTTTTTCTTATTAAACGTTGAACTTTGTCTTTAGTCCTGTGAATATAACGTGATTTTGGGCTATTTTGTATTTTTTATGATATAGGAAGGCAACCAAGCAAACGGATTTCATGATGGTAAGAAATTCACGCCGCCCAGATTCACCAAAGGTACTAATGGTGCGTTGCCAACCTGAAGCCGGGATGTTAGCCCTCGAGCAAAGATAAGTTTACCGGCTACCTTACCCTTCAAACCGGAACACGTCATGACGTTAAGGCGGCAGGAATAGGTAAGGTACCAATCGGCGTGAGTCGCTGCGAAACTCTACCACCTAGTCAGATGTCACGGTGCTAGTGACGGTAAGCCTATGTTCGCTTTTTACGAGCTGCCTGGCGGGGAGGCAGATGGTCTATTCTGCGAAGGAGCCCGGACAAACACCAACAATATTTCAAAACAGTTAGCAAAAAGCATTTTGTTTGTAATATGAAATTGTTTTGTTTTTTCAACATATCGAAAAGGGAGATCACCGAGAAAGTGGAATGGAAAGAAAGCATTGATGTAAGAATAAGGAAGGGTTACGTTAGTTCGGTTAAGTAAAAATAATGCCAGATAAAAGATTGACGAAGCAGTAAAACAATGCGAACGTGGATAGAGGTAGACTCGGAGAGACCTAGATTGACATTTCTCAATCAAATCGCTTGGGTATTATCCAAAGGTGTCAAAAGTCTCCAAAACCGGCGTGTTAGTATGAAAAGAGCAATGAATGTGGAGGAAACTAGACGCCTAACATAGAACACGCAAGGGACTTGGCGTGAAGGTGTTTGTCTGGAACTTATAAAAATAGCATACAACCATTTTGTCATACATATTTCATTTTACATACATAATTCATACATAATTCATACTCTCTATCAAGTGCCTGATCTCACGATCCTTGCAGACTTTTCTAGCTTCTTCTACATACAAATAAGCTGGTTCCGGATACTATTAACACCACCCTCGAATAACACCCGAGCGATTTACTATTATTATAGTTAGCATATTAATTAAGTATGCCTATATTTAGATTAGTTTATTTGAGTTCACCGGAACTGATATGGGATAATTAATTAACTACAGTCATTAGTCCGCATGTCGAAAATCGATCTATGTAAATCCCCCGTTATTGATGAATTTAATGTAATAATGTATAGGAAATGTTTTTTATGTTTTTAATATTAATGTAATTAAAAACTTTTGCCATACATTCAAATACTTAAAATGAATAACAGATGTTCATATACTCAATCCACAAATCATAACCACAAATACGAGTTAGAAGTTACTCGTAGTTAGACGTTAAAGTCTTAGCCCTGATGCTGTTATAAGCGAAACCGGTAGGCTATTTATAAAATAATGAGTTATAAGTGAAACGTAAAACACTATAAAGTTTCTTCATATAAAAATATGAATATTTGGAATATTTACCAAGCGCCGACGATGGAAAATATCAAATATAACTTATATATCAATGAATTCTAATATAACTTATCAGAACTAAATAACTGAACTGTATATTAATTTTTCCATATTGGTTCCAGATTAGAATTCAGATAGGCTAGTTAATCGCTCACTTCCGTGGTTGTGAAGGTAGTGAAGTTTGTAGTTTTGAAGATCGTTACCACTGATTTACTCATTCATTTTACCATAACGTCAGTGCTCATCACGATTGGTACACGAAACTGGTGGCTGATAATAGCTGTCAAATGACGTGTTTTGTATTTGCTATCTCCAGTGACCAACAGAAATACAATAGAGATAGCAAACACAAATGACGTCATGTGACAGCTATTTAATGTACACTTTTCAATTTTGAGTTGGCCACTCAGATACATAATCAGCCTCTAGTCTGGGGGGTTTAACAGAATTTATTTATACAAGACGTTTAATGAGTTACTAATTTCACGTTTTGTTTTTTCAATTTCTATGGACGGCTTTATTCCGTTCCACAAAGAAAATTCTTCCTGTGTTAAAGAAAATTCAGAATTTCACTGGGAATAACGTATAATGACTATACTATATTGGTTAAGTAAGAAAAAACCTATTAGTAAATAGTACATATTAATAATAGCTAGTGTATAAGTAATATTAAATCTTTATTATTTTTTACTTTTTATTTTTGAAGTCGGTTTTTATTAACGCAGTTATTGTTATTCAATATTTTTGTTTATTGCTGTTATGATTTAATTTAATAAAAATAAACATCGGAATAGGTGATAGCAGATTAAAAACACTCATAAAATAAAAACTAATGGGTCTACCTGAATCAAATTTTTGGGACCATTTCGAAACAAAAAAAGAATCACTTAAATCGGTTCAGAAACCTCTTTTTTTTAATGACTAATTTGTTACTAATCTTGCGATTTTTGCCTCGGAGAGATCGGTGTACATACATAAAAAAATGCCGGCCTATTGAAACCTCCTCGTTTTCTTAACTTGGTTAAAAAGTTAATGAATTGAAACAGAATTGAAGTCATTGAATGTGAGCAGATTGTTCACTACTAAGACCCTGCTCAATGCATAAGGCACCCTCACACGTTCCACTCGCGGGTTGAAATGACAGTCGTCATTTACCCCTTCACCTTTGTAAGTTGAAGCTTAAAACAGTTTTGCAATGCTTTCTCGTGATGAGATGCAGACACAAACGCTCTCAAACGTCAGTAACCAACGTTTTGTACATTTCGTCGCCTCTGTTCTTTGTTAGTCATTGACAGTTGTTTGTTTTTCATTTAACTTTCAACAACTTTGGATGAATATTTTGTTTGCATAATTATACGTGAACATATATTTTAAAAGGTCAGAAAATACTGGGCGTACGCAGAAATAACTGTATTTTTTCAACTAATGCTAACAAATCTTGATTATATTATGTAGAAACACACACGATTATAAAGCAATAAAAAAACTACCTTTTGGTCTGTATAATTTTATTTTTTAAACTGATTATTTGTAATAGCACTGTATTTAAACATTTTTAAGGACCCCCGACGTAACCTACATACGTTCTAAGCCGCCTCGATCAAGTCGGATTTCAAACTAAAGTACCGCATCGAAATCGATCCATCCGTTAGAAAGTTATAATGCCACAGACTGAAACACATACAAACACATCAAACTTATTGACATTTGATGGCAAATTGAGGACTCAAATTTTCTGGTAGTAAAACTGGTAATGATGCTGATGGCGAACTGGTTTTGTGCATCAATAGTACTATATCAATTATGCGCTTCGGCTATATTCGTCAAGTTTCGGAAATCCGAATGTATTTTACAGATATCTATATAGAGTTGTTATTGTAATAATTAATTAATTAAATAATTAAATTATGTATAATTAATCATTAAGCTTAAATGTAAATTAGGTTAGCCAATTTAAAAATAAAAGTATAAAGTGTAAGAAGTGTAAAACCGAAGCGCATAATTTAAATAGTAATTGAAGTAAGTATAGGAATAAGTATATCATGTAAAGTAATATCATGCAAAAATACCTACAGTCACTCGACCAGGGACTCTATTTACTAGTTTATTATGAAATAGAGGTAAAGTATTCCGGATTTTCATTTTCAGTGTATTAAATTTTAATGAAAGCCATCGACTGCGGCCATTGTTATAAACACCGCTCCATTGTAATTTACATGCCGGCTATCGCATTAACGATGACTGAGCGGTTTCTCTTAATTATCATTTTGCACGGTTCGTCAGACACACGTTTGGGCCCATTTGACGGCCATGTTCAAAACACACAAGGGTTTTAATTGTTTCATATTCTAGAATTCATGTATCAAGCCACCATGGTAAGGATGCTTAAGGTTCTTCACTACATAGTATAAAACAAAGTCGCTTTCTCTGTCCCTATGTCCCTTTGTATGCTTTAATCTTTTAAACTACGCAACGGATTTTGATAAGGTTTTGACGTGACAACGTCTTAAATTAGGTTGTGTCTCGGAGTCACTCTTGAAAAAATGTAACGCCCGCTCACGTCTGTTATGATGATTCACCGAACGAGAGAGAGAGGCCCGCGGGACGGGCGAATGCCTTGCGTCTCTCTCCCACATATTCTACCGAGAAAAAGACGTTGTCACGTAAAATCTTCGCCCGTAAAACCTACTTTACAGGCAACCATTTTTTTAATAGGTAAAGTGATTGAAGAGGAAGGTTTATATGTATATTTCATAACCGTGCGAAGCCGGGGCAGATCCGCTGAGTAGAATAAATACACCATCTATCTTTCTTTTTATATTGAAAGGCAAACAAGCAGACGGATTTCCTGATGGTAAGAAATTCACGTCGCCGAGGGACACCAAAGGTGGTAATAGTAAGTTGCCAACCTGAGACCGGGATTTTAGGCCTTGAGCAAAAGTAAGTTTACCGGCTACCTTACCCTCCAAACCGGAACACGTCATGACGTTATGGCGGCAGGAATAGGTAAGGCAGAGATACCAATCCGAACGATTAGCTGCGAAACTTTACCATCTAGTAGGATGTCACGGTATCAGTGACGGTAAGCCTATTCGTCTTTTACGAGCTGCCTGGCAGGAAGGCAGATGGTCTATTCTGCAAAGGAGCCTGGACCAATACGGGAAAATAATATACAAAATAGATTTCTAAAAAAGCGCCAAATTTTTTGAAAACATTTTTCTCATTAATCAAGTTACAGTCGACAGTTCTAGAAGTTTCACAAAAACTTTGTAACTTATTCTGCATTTATATCGACTTCATTCTTAATATGGAAAGAAACTGAATATTTTTGAGCTCGTTGCAAATTTAAACAATTTGGAGCTTTTCTATTTGTCACTTTAGTCTTATAAAATGCGAGTCGCCGAAGAAAGTGTTTTACATAGCTCTTTTTTTATTTTTGAAATGAAATTTCTTTATCGGGGTTGAAAAAAAAATTAGTGTAACATTTTTTCGTTACGCGCCACCTTTGTTCTTATCCCTACCACGCGTGATTCGAAGCATACTTTCTCCAGCGGAGTAGGGATTGGCAAATGAACTTTATTTAACCAATTTCTGTAAAGTTGCATATAGTAAATTATTTTTTGAAAAATAACGTCATAAAGAAGTTTCACTTCTTCACTTCTTACGAGTGTACGCTAGTACACGCACACATTTTTTTATGTGAGTTGCTGTGATTTTAAAGTTATTCAACTACGGTTTTTCACAGAAACACTTTAATATTATAAATTTATTAAATTATATATTATTTATAAAACAGTGTTTACTTTGTAAACCTAAGCTTATGGCTTAGGTGTTCGACAAAACATTCCTAAGTAGCAAAGGGCCATTAGTTAGGTTTACGCCTCGAAATCCTAAGTCCCTCTGTGAATCTTCATAAAACTTTCTGGAATATATTTTAAATACCTCACAATAAAGAGTAATATAATATTGAGACTATCAACTTTTTCATAAAAAAAAGGGCGGATTGCACTCCGGGAGTGCCAGCAGAAGTCAAAACTTGAATATTAATGTAGTGCATATTTTGGAATGGTTAGGGAATAATTTTGCAAGAATTGCTTTAATTATCAGTATGAAAGTAGTATAATTTATGTTGTAGAATACATTTTTTTTTATTGCGCTATCGTACACAAACATGACAACACGAACACTAGCGCAAGCGCCCTGCGCCGTCTTACGAACTTTCGTCTTCAGGTTATGTGTCCTGACTCGAGTTTAGAAGTTTTACCCATTCCACAAAAAAGTACGCAACGCCGCTAAAGAAGTTTTCACTTCAAAAATAACATACTTCAAATATTTTCGGGTGTTCATATATTTTCTGTGTAAAACTGGAACTATTGATCTTATTTACCAATTGTTTTTGAAGTTAAGAAATGAAAAAAAAAACGTGAGCGTGTACTAGCGTACACTCGTAAGTAGTGAACAAGTGAAACTTCTTTATGACGTTATTTTTCAAAAAGTAATTTGCTATATGCAACTTTACACAAATTGGTTAAATAAAGTTTATTGCCAATCCCTACTCCGCTGGAGAAAGTATGTTTCGAATCACGCGTGGTAGGGATAAGAACAAAAATGGCGCGTAACAGAAAATGGGAAGCGTAACGAAAAAATGTAACACTAAATTTTTTTCCAACCCCGATAAAGAAGTTTCACTGCAATAAAAAAGTACGTATGCATTTTCTATTTTAATGTCATGAAAGAAAGTTATTCTTGTTCTCTTTCAGGTAGAAAATATTTGTTTTTCGTATGTAAGTAGCTATAATATAATCCATTAAGATTCGGAACACAATCGTCTTTAGGGAAAACACCACCGCAGGTTCGAGACATTGCAATTAGATTGTTTATTCAGATACGGACAACTTCCCAAATTAGATGAACCGGAATATCCGGGATTAATTAATATTAATATTTGTATTTGAACTCCGTTCACAGTTTTGATTAAGTGACCTTTGCAGCTGAATTCAATAAATCTAATCGCCTCTGTGTTCTAGCGGTCCAGGTGTTGGACTTGACTTCATGAGATCCAGGTTCGAGTTGGACAACATAAATAAAAAATGGTTTTAACAATTTTCTAATAAAAGTAATGTTGCTCAGGATCGGATGTGTGCCCGGTTTGGGGATAGGCTTGTCACCTATCAAACTGTAGGACAATGTCTTCGGCTATTCGTGGGTGGCCCTGGTTTGTTCTTCTGCCTACCGCTTTGGTGATATGGGCACGAAGATACTAACTGTAGAATAAAAATTTAACGATAGAAGTCTATCAATCCATACTAATCCAAACAAATATAAAAGCGAAAGTCTGTCTGCCGGTCTGTCTGTTTGTCAGTCATGATGCCCGCTTAAATGATTTGGAGGAAATTTTATATGCATATGAAGATCTAAGTTCAAACAGAACTTAGATCCCCCCGTTCTCCCCGTTTTGGTCCGGGCTCCTTTGAAGAATAGACCATCTGCCTTCCTGCCAGGCAGCTCGTAAAAGGCGAGCGAAGGCTTACTGTCACTAACACCGCGACACCTGACTAGGTGCTAGAGTTTCGCAGCGACTCACCCGGATTGGTACCACCGCCTTACCTATTCCTGCCGCCATAACGTCATGACGTGTTCCGGTTTGGAGGGTAAGGTAGCCGGTAAACTTACTTTTGCTCAAGGTCTAACATCCCGGCCTCAGGTTGGCAGCGCACCATTACCACCTTTGGTGTCTCTAGGTGGCGGAAATTTCTTATCATCAGGAAATCCGTCTGCTTGTTGCCTTCCAATATCATAAAAAAAAAGCTGCAAAAGAAAGTCTTACAGCTTACTTATGGATAGACAAGGAGTATAACATTCAACTACTCGTACTTTAGTGAAACGAAATACGTCAAATTATCAGTTGAAGATATCCCTGTAGCTTGATTAAGTTTTTTTAGAGAAAAAAATGGGGATAATCTTGTAACCTTCAAATAAAGAAAGGGTGACCAGGATACATGTATTATTTGGATAATTTAATATCATTGAATATCCAAAATTAACTAAATATGCACATATATTTTTATTACAATTTCAACTCTTATCATTCATTATTGTGAATAAACAACATACTTTGAGGTTAGATTTAATATTAAATGTCAAACAAACGAACGTGATGGTCCTATTAGTAAGATATAGATTAAAAATATAAATACTTACTTACAACTTAAAAATATAAAACTGTGTATCAGTATTTTAAACGCAACCGTAAATTAAAGCAGTAAAATATACTTGAACATTCCTTCAATCCATTTTTTTAGAATTAGACCTTTCCTATTCTTTAGAAAAGCAATTGTTTTAGATATGACCAGTAGAGATCAAAAATTTAAAAAAAAATCTAAATCATTTAAAGTGTGCCCTGAAACTTTGAAGAGTTCCCTCGGCTTATTATCCCATTTCATTTCAACAATTAATATTCTAAGTCAGTCAAAAGTATGTAGGTCATTTTCTAACGTAACCAAATTTACTTTATTTATAGTGAAATATAGATAGGAATATACCTTGCTAACGGCCAACGTTAATAATGTGTCTCAATCTAATGGATTTCAAGCAATCTAGATACCCTCGTATCCGCCGGTCTATCCCATACCTAATTGCCATATTTATCCAGTCCACAGACATGTTATTGGCAATCGATAAAATAAAAATGGATCAAAATATCAATCTTGGACAGCGAGGTTTGGAGTAGGATTGATTATTAATATTGGCCGTAAGCAAGGCTTGGAACCGGTACTAAAATACCGGTATTTTACCGGTATTTAGCGGTTCTTGACATTTCGATACCTGGATACCGGTTTCAAAGTGGGTACCGGTACTCTGTATACCATAGATACCGATACCTAGCGAGTACCGGTATTGATACCAGTATAAAACCGATATCTAGTTATTAAGGTACCCGTACAAGTGCGACGTTGCCTATTTTCGTTTTTGTGTATCAGCAATATGGTCTTCCAGTAGTATCTTGGGAGTGTTCACATCATACGGTAAATAAGGATAAATAAATGCGCCCCC
>NJDD01001379.1:540057-566191 GCA_002245505.1 Calephelis nemesis
CTCTCAAGATCAATAAATTTGAAGTCTAGAAAGCTTATAACTAAACATTTAATCTTTATACCTAAACATTATTCCTTTCTTATATTCACAAAAGAAGCTATTTACCCGAGTATATTCTTTGAAAGTTCGTAAATATACCTGGGAGTATCTCGTCGAGTTTTATTCCGAAGCGGGTTATGTCCGACCACTGCTTGTTTTCTTTCTTTGAACTGATATTGTTGTTTATGCATCACCGCTTGTTAAAATTGAATCCTTTGTAAAAGGTTTCGAGTATTTGATTAAGGAACTTTTATCTTGAATCTTGTGGCTATTACAATTTCCTTGACGGGGATAATTTTAAAATACTCTCCTTTGTTGCTTCCGTTTATAAAAGCTTAAAGTAGATTATGTAGCACTCTTTAACTGACTAAAGAAGAGGGGTATCAATTCGTTTTGTATTTTGTGTATTTGTTAGGTTATTAATTAGCGAATAACGCATAGATTTTCAGATTTTTTTCTTATCGGTAGATCATGATTCAAAGGTAGTTCCGAATTTGATCAGAGGCCGTCTATTTGTAGTATTAAACAAACAAAAAATATCTCTGGATAAATTACGAAAATTGAATCTAGCCCCTACGTATGTAAATCCCATGTGTGTATGTAAAAGTCAACGATTTTTATACATGGGAATACATATAGACACCAGAATAAATTTAATAAACACATAGACCCAGAAACGCAGACATCTAAATGTGCATCACACAAATGTCTGCCCCGTTGGGAATCGAACGTGTGTCGATAGAGTTAGGAGTAACCATATCTAACCCCTAGACCAACAAGGTTGAATTAGAGCCGATTTTTTGCAGTTTCACTGCGATTGAAATTTTTGTGTAGTCTTAATACTACTGTGAAAACGGAAATTAAATTCTTATGTTAACTTGTTGTTATATACTTGCTTTATACTTGCTGTTGTAACAGCATAAGTGTTTTTCCAAAATATTAACAGCGGATTTCTGAGAAGCGCCACTCACTACGTAGTATAAAACAAAGTAGCTTCCTCTGTCCCTGTGTCTCTTTATATGCTTAAATCTTTAAAACTACACAACAGATTTTGATACGATTTTTTTAATAGATAAAGTGATAAAAGAGGAAGGTATACAATATTTAAAAGTCGTGCGAAATCGGGGCGAGCTGCTACTGAAAAATAAAGTAAAATATCTTCACGCCCGTAGCCCTGGTGAGATAGACCTAAGACTAGGGTCTGGGTGCTAGTATCTTTATAAATACTTCTATGTATTAATATCGTTGACTAACGCCCAGAATATAACTTGCTGCTGTGGGGTTAGATTTAACTGCTGTAATATGTGTAGGGATATTTATTTACTATTTAAATTCACGTATAATATACCATTAGTAGGTTCTATAAAATAATATAATATAGTAAACAAAACAAGCAGCCGCTCGCGGCTTTGGCCGGATTTTATGGTCATTTAGTTCTCTTTGAGGTTTCAGGATAAAAAGTACAGTATATCCTTTTTCATGGTCTAAAAATAGTGTATCTACTTAAACAAATAAAAAACAGAATTGAGTTGAATAGTGTTGAAATGATTAACTAATAGAAGATGACCTTCCTTTTTAAAATCTATACATACTTAAATCTTAACAGAATTATTTCCGTCGTTAAATTCATACAAATCAATTCAGCCGTATTAACAACAAAACAAACGTGCAAATTTATAACACTGGCATATTTATCATTTAATAGTAATATTCAATGTACTATTTAAATTATGCGCTTCGGCAATATTCGTCAATATTCGAAAATCCGAATATATCTTTTAAAGATATATCTATGTAGAGTTGTTATTACATAATTAATCATTTCGCTTAAAATTAGATTAGGTCAGCTAATCTAAAAATAAATGTAAAAAGAGTAAAAAGTGTAAAGCCAAAGCGCATAATAAAATAGTAGCACTATAGGTATTTGTATAATTTTCTTATTTTGAAAAATAAATAAAACGAGTAACATAGATACCTACCTGTGCAATAAAAGCAGTTGCAAATTTCTAGATATGAATAATAATTGCTGAATACTAATGTAACACCGTTAGTTGCTGAAATGTTAATAAGGCACTGATTTTATATATGCAAATTTCGTATAATAATATTTCATAAAGCCGTTTGCAATAAAGCAGTTTTATTATATTTATTAAAATATTATTATATTTGTATATTGACATAAACGTAAGTTTTGAGATATATTAGTTTAACCACTTCTCCCATACAAATAATGTAAAGTAATTATTAACAGAGATTAGTAAATGTTTAGTGGGCTGTGGTGAAACACAAAAATATGTAATGGAACATAACTATCGCCGTAATCGATAAGAAAAATGTCAAATATTTCACCACACACTTTGAGACCTCAGTATTAAATGGTTATTGCATTCAAAAGCCCCCGTGGAATTATTCCCAGGCATAGGTTTACCGTCACTAGCACCGTAACAACTGACTAGGTGGTAGAGTTTCGCAACGACTTGCCCAGATTGATACCACCGCCTTACCTATTTCTGCCGCCATAACCTGTGTGCTTGCCGTTGACGTTTTCAGGTTCGGAGGATAAGGTAGCCGGAAACTTATTTTTGCTCGTGGCCCAACATCCCGGTTTCAGGTTGGCAACGCATTTGGTGTCTCTAGGCGGCATGAATTTCTTACCGTCAAGAAATCCGTCCCCTTGTTTGTCTTCCAGTATCATAAAAAAAAGAAAGAGACGAACATTGGTGAGTGTTCAAATCCTGTCTGAAAGGAAATTTTTCTTGCTTCAAAAATAATATGTTTATGAAAGTTTAAGTTGAAGATTAGAGTCATAGTAACGGTAAGACATAACCCACACTTAGGATCCCCAAAAATTAAAACCTGGCCTACCATTCCGATCAAAAGTTTGAAGAGCCATCGGTAAAATGTATAAGATAAGTTTTCTCATACCGTACACTTGATCTCATAATACCTACGTGAATCGGCGTACCTACATAGTATGAAACAGCATAAATGGTCAAGATTTACTAGATAACACAATCCTGTGCACCAGCTGGCCCGGGTGGTCCCATTTTTTTATTTCTGGTTTTGTTTATAGAATGCCAATGTTTTGGAGTTCCGCACTAGAAGATAGGGAAGCCAGTAATTTTGACACGTATTACAAGCAGCCTAAGATCCGGCCATAATTAATATTAATTATTAATTAATTAATTAATACCGGGCGGTAGTAATTCACCAGTCACATCTATGGTGTCTGTAGGCGACGGTTGTCTCTTAGTATCCAGGTAACCATCTTCTTTTTCGAATAAAAAAAAAGAAGGAAAGTAATCAGTTCAAAAACAGTACCCGTCTTATTAATAAACGTGGATTATGGTAGGTGTAAAATTAAGTTGATATTAAAATACCATACCATAACACCTGGTTCAGCCTTGGAGTACTCTGTGTTTATTAAAAAGGCAGTATATGTCTGTATTAATGAAAGAGCGAAGTAGCATTTCAAAAACCGAGGAATACATCTACTTCCTTGCAAAACGTATCTACAAAATAGTGAATTGTGAAATAAGGTACCGATAAAAGTTTAAAATAGTAATGGTAAAAATTGTCTTTCTTTTTGTCTCTGGAACATTTAAAAACACGCTACACACATTATTTGGACGGAATGATATTAATTTATAAATATAAGCGCTAAACTGTTGCAATCGAGAAAAAATGCAACAGACAGTTAAGAGCGTGTCAAATCTTTGAGAAAAAATAAACATCTTCAAAATTGTAAAGTTTTGTCAGGAACACGGTGCGGTCCCCAAAAATTCTTCATACAATACGTCATTGTTGTTGGACATAATACGCGGCATTAACATTTTATACCGCGATTCACGTCATTGATGACGATTTATTGTTGAGACAGGGCTGCCATATTTAAAAAAGGTCAAAAAACATGCTGTTGACGCTTTTAGACTATTTCAAACTTAAGTAAACGACGAATTAACCGTTACCGAAAAAAATACATATTCTAGAAGTTAAATTTAAGATTTAGCGAATAATCGTGAAAGAGCTTTGTCTACCATAATCCAGATAAATCATTTGACATAATAATGGCATTTTACGCTTTAAAACCAAGAGAAGTTTTTTTTGGAATCTCATTCTGTCTAAATATGATAGATGAAGTCCCAAAAAAATAGAATTGTATTGGGTCAATTGAAACAATGCTGTTTATTAACTAAATAATGGTATTTCAATTTATTGTAGCAAAGTGCAAGTATAACAAATATATTTGTTTGACGGAGACATTTAATAATTTTATCATTACGCAGGGTTTAGGTTAAAAAAAGGGTTGTGTGGTTTTATGAAACCACTGTAAAAGTGAAACTTAATCTATTACTATAAACTTTAGACGCTGCCATGTTGGCCTCGGCTGCTCTGACGTCACCGTCACGCGACATGCGACACACAGACCAAAAAATTGGGACGATGTAATGAGAGTTTCACTTTTATTTGTTACTAGTTTCACAAAATTATTATGCAGGTAAAGCCATACGCGTGGGCTATACATAGACAGGTATATTATCCACAATAGGTCCTATTCTACTTAAAGGTAAATATCAGCACTGAGACAAAACTCAAAAATGACAGCCCTACATACGCAGCCAACTGTATACGGTATAATTAATCCCACATTTTTTATCTCTCCAATGGCTTAGGCTTGTTGTGAAGTTTGTTTTGCGAGGACATCTGCCGACAATGCTATTGTCAGAAAGTCTGTCCTCAGGTAAGTCAAATAATAGGCATTATCTCCAAAGAGTTGACATTTCCCTTCGTGACCTTTTGTAAAGTTGAGTATTTGGATAATTTTTGTTGATTTTAAGGATAGTCTTATCATGGATTCAATATGCTTGAGTTCATTTTAATGTCTGTAATAGATGGTAAAAACTCGTAAAAATACTTTTTATTTTAAACAAACAACGAGCGAAGCATTTTTCTTAAGCATTTTGTAAAAGTACAGTGGTATAAAATCACAAGTTGGTGAAATTCTTTGATTAGCTTGCTGGGTGAAAATTATCTCACATAAGATAAACGTATTAAAAATGCTTAGTGCAGTTTTTATTCAGTTTAGAATTTTTAACCGACCGAAAAGGAGAAAGTTAACAATTCATCTTTTTTATGTTTGTTACGCGATGACTCGGACAATAATGAACTGATTCTTATGATCCTTTTTTCAAAAGTTAGGTATTCAATTAAAATATAGTCCAATATTAATTTTTAGTTCCTATAAGTAGATTTTGCGTTAATCCTTATATTTATATATTAGTTTTTGTCTATCTACTTCGATGATGTGGGAATAAAATTAATGTCGTTTTTTTTAAGTTTAATTTGTTATTTTTTAATGTTAAATTATGATGAATATTCTCAATTTAAAACTAATATTATTTTAAAATGTATACTACATTAATTTAAAACAATTTTATTATATCCAAAAGATTATATTAGTAAAATTCGTTTCTCGTCACTTGACAGTTTACGGTCAATGTTATACAAAAAGTTATATTCACTGGTGGTAGAATGCTGTACAGTAACTTGCTCGGGTACGATCTTAATTATCTATTCTGCCACCATAGTGACTCCGTCACGTTCCGGTGCAGAGGGTAGGGTTGCCGGTATAAGTATTCCGGCTACCGGACAGACCTGTAACATTTTTGGTTATTTCTTACCATCAGAAGACCCGTCTGTCGTTTTGAATTTTCACAAAAAGATTTAAAGATTGCCGAGTATACAAATATCAGGTGGCCTACTTATTACCTGCGCTTATTCTATCCCGAACAACATTACTTTTTTACTAAAAAAATAAAAAAAAATCAAATTCATTTTGTTACCCAACTCCGGGACTCCGGGAATCACATTAAAACATAATAAACAGTTGCTATTCTCATTCTTACTCAATATAAAATTCGATGACTACAGTCTTAAGGCGAGGTGAGTCCTAAAAACAGGCTTTTTTAAAACAATTTTTTGCCTAAAGCTTAAGACATAAGACAGTAAAAAAAAAATATGTGAATCTTGATCATATTTTTTATAATAATACGCCTTCCATAACACGATTATGATTATTTTACTCGATAGAAAAAATTACAAAGTAAGGTCTAAAATTGAGATTCAAGCTCATTATTTGTTAAACGATTATAAAGATATAAAATTCAAATTAATTTGAATGGTGTATGATGTATTAATCTTTCATGTTATTGGATTAAAATTTTGATTTAATATCGTATATGAAAATAATTAAATAATTTCCAGTTAACTCGCAAGAATTCATAATAACCCTTTCCGCGTTATACTGCTTCTCACTCATTTCTACGCCGATAGACAGTGACCGCTGAGGCGCCGTGCTAGCCGGACGTGTGTCGCTGCGTTATACAACTGATATAAAACTAAAAAGTTTATTTTTATAGTTTATAATTTTTTTTTCATAAATAATGTCACTAAAATTATTAAAACATTTTTGTAATTATAAATTATTATCAAAATGTTTTAATTCATTACGATTCTTCCGCAAAAAATTGACCCGTCAAGAACCTGTAGCGCCACAGAGCAGCAAAATAAATGTCCAGTTGGAACGGCACGAAAGCGGCTGAATTCCGACCACCGGCCGGCGACTATAAAAAGTAAAACGTACAGAAAGTAAATAATCACAAAAGTAAACATTAAAACGATGTATCCGGTATAGCCGATTTTTATTTCAGCCGGATAACTGACGGACGCATTAATTTGGTCTGGTAAATAAGGAATTTATCGATGTCGTATAATTTTATGGTCTAAACAAAGGTTCGTCTCGCCCTCCCCCTTCACCCCCCACCNNNNCACTTGTTACGGACGTTTGTCTACACGTGTGTTTGTTTATATTCCCACTGCTTACTCTATGCCTTTTAGCTTTACATGAACGTCTTCCATCGTTTAACATGTTATTTTATATGAATGAGTTATAAATATTTGTGGAATGATTGTAAGTTGGATTTTTATTGTTATAGCATTTAATTTAATAGTTATTATTATTATTTTATATATCTAATAATTTCTGAACTGGTCGAGGTAAAATTTAGTGCACAAGTCCACTATGAACCAGACTCACGTTTAAACTCAGGATGGATTTTAACCCAAAAACTTTTTTATATTATATTGGAAGGCAAACAAGCAGACGGATTTCCTGATGGTAAGAAATTCACGCCGCCTAGAGAGACCAAAGGTGGTAATGGTGCGTTGCCAACCTGAGGCCGGAATCGGAACACTTCAACGTGGCGGCAAGAATAGGTAAGGCAGTGGTACCAATCCGGACGACTCGTTGCGAAACTCTACCACCTCGCCTTTAACGAGCTGCCTGGCATGAAGGCAGATGGTCTGTTCTGCAAAATATCCCGGACCAACACGGAGAAAGAACCATTACCATTGAAAGAAAGGCATGTACATCATCACTTTCTTGACCCATATAAAATCTTCAAAATCTTAATGGAAACAGCGGACTGTAGTCAAAAAAAATTATAAAAAATGGAAAGTAATAAACATTTTTTGCTATTTAATTGTAGCAACAACTAATTTACTAATATTATTTTGTCACTTCTAGTGTATTCACACATGCCTACATATTATTAAGGTATTAGGTATATTTATCTATTGCATATAACGAATAAGGCAAATGTTTAATAAACTTTTTTTTGATTTGTTAATTTACAGAAACTAACACTTTTTATGTGCAAAAAATGCTGATATGAAATAAAACCCAACGTAATATGGTATGTGTAAACCAGCAATATTTCTGTTTCTAATATACAAAATTATCGTGTCACGGTGTGCGTGATTGAACTTCTCCGAAACAGCTTGACCGATTCTCATGAAATTTTGTGAGCATATTGAGTAGATCTGAGAATCAGGTAACATCTATTTTTCATACCCCTAAGTGATGAGGGTGACTCACCCCAATTTTTTAAATTAAATCACATTAAAATAAAGCAGAACAACGTCTACTGGGTCAGCTAGTTAACTATTAATAAAGATTTTGGATACGGAAACTAGGAATTTAGTACATTTCGACATCCCATACAAGTATCTTCCCACCTATATCCCCGAAGAAGTAGGCAGAGGCACAACTAGGGCACCTACGACTAGCCGAACATACTATGTCCCACTATGCGACTGGTGGCAAGCCTATCGTCAACCGGGCACATGTCCAATCCCGAGCAACATTTTTTTAGAAAATTGGAAAAACCCAATTTTCTTTTTATTGCCTGACCGGATTCGAACCCGGGGCTCATGCAGTCAAGTCCAACAACTGAACCGCTAGACCACAGAGGCGACCAAACACAGTACAATGTATTCAATATTTTTTAAACACAGTGTTCACAATATATTATGTATTGGTCAAAATAATTTCTCTACTACGACACCGCTGTGGATTTGTATCCATTTTAAATCTATTGTCGTGTCAGCTTCCCGCTGGGCAGTTACCGACATCACTCGGCTTGATAATTTTACCTTCATCTTAAAATACTTCAAAGAAAGATGACTAAACGACTTAGATCAAATACTAAAAAATATGCTACAGTTTTCTTAGATAACAAGCATAATAATAAAATCTATACTTGCCATCGTCGGCACTTAGTGGAATTCCATTGTATATACACGTTTTTTTGTAGTTGTAGTGGTAGTAACACTTGTTACATTAAATTAAAACATTCTTTTTTACCTTTAGTTTCAAAGCCCTGATGACGTTGTAAAAAGTGAAACCGGTTGGCTAAAAAGTAACAGAAAGTGTTAATAAAGTATATTGTGGTCTGTGGATAAGTACAAGTGTTAACTACAAAAAAACGTGAGCATAATAATAACTTCATAGGTCGGTAGTGAGATGGTGACAATATTTTAAAGTCGTAAAACTAAATTGCGGATGTCCTGGGGAAAGTAGGACGCGAGATCCAATCCGAGTTTGCAAACAAGGGCAGTTACGGACGAGGACAGTCCGGGCGCCGGGTGACGGTAGGGTTGCCATTACTTTGGGTACGGTAGAGTAGATTGCAAATTTACAAAAAAGCCTGAAAGCCCCATTGTGCATCAAATGCAATAACAGTATGGCGTTTTTTGGGATCACAAACATTGTTGATCAGAATTTTAAACCGATTTTCTATACATTTATGATTAGTCAGCAATATATGCAATTGCTTAGGATAAGGTTGATAAAACTATAAATTACTACAAAACTGCAAGCACGACTACATAAAATGTTAAAAAATGTTTGTATTTCAAAATAATTTCGGTTAGTTGTGGGTGCCCTGGTTGTGCCTCTGCCTACCTCTTCAGGGATATGGACGTGAAAATACTTCTCTTGGAAAAAAAACGTAAAAGGAACAATCTCTCTCAATTAAAAAATTAATATTAGTTTTAGTTTAATGCATACTCATACTACATTGCGGACGTCCTGAGGAAAGTAGGACACGAGATTCAATCCGAGTTTGCAAACAGGGGAAGTTATAGGCACAGGCTGTGCGGGCGCCGGGTGACGATAGGGTTGGCATTGTTTTAGGAAAATGAATGTGTGATCACCGGTGGTATGGTCGATTGATTGACGACCAACATATATTTACATACATATAGTTACATACTTCCAGGTCACGGATGTCGAGTTATTTACAATTATACAAATTGCAATGTCATACGTGCCTAGGGATTGCAATGCACTAGTACCGGTAATAAGTGTCTTCAAGCGTGTTTTTTTCTAAAAAGAAACCCGTTTGCCTTACTAATTCCAGACGTAACACGTAAAACCAAAATGAAAAACGTAGTTCAATAAAAGATCATGTCAGGCAGTGAACTTCTTAACAGACATTTTTTTTTATATTTGTTACGCGATTACTTGGATAACAATTATCAGATTTTGAAAATTCTTTTTCGAGAACGTAGGTCGTGATTCCAAGGGGGTTCCTTATTAATTTTAGATCCGATAAGTGGATTTTGATTTATTTTTAATAATGCACAAAATGTTCATGTACCTTGACGACTTTTTGACAGGCTCAAGCTCATAATTGAGCTTTTGAAAATAGAAGTCACTTTTCTGAAGTTTTTGTTTTAATTGTCACTTGTTTTGTATTTTATTATGTAGTCATGATTAAAGTACTGTGACTTGACATAATTGCAAAAGAGCTGCAAATTTTGTAAATTAACAAATAAACTAAATTAAACAAAAATATATGTAACAAATTTTGTGGATGTAGCTTATACATGAATAGGATTTACACTCATAATCTTAGCCACAGAAATACAAAATACGTAAAAGGATAACATGCCATCCTATAGTATACCATCTGGTAACCCTGAGCGAGGCTCGGTAAATAGGTACCGGCCGCGCCGATAAGACGACGTCTCCTGTGACTTCTATTTAAACAGACAGAGAAACGCTCAGATTAAATCTTTGCGTATTTATTTTTCTTTCTAAAGAACTGTTAGGGGAGAGGTAAATACGTCTAAGACTTAGATGACAACTCTACTTATCTTCATCGGTGCTAATCTATGAAGAGAGAAATTTTAAAAGCACTTTTATCCTGTGCGACGAAGTGAACTGTTTGCTTTATAAAAGTACTCATAATATATACTTACACTGCGATTATTTCAGATTCTAATAATAAATGAACAATCTGGGATGGAACTTTTTAGTTTCTGATAGAGTGATGGTCTAAGCGTCTACAATCTACATATTATATTATAAACATTTTATAAAGTATGTATTCTTACGACATTTACGTAACTAATTCCATTATTAGAGGTATGAATACTTAAAAAAAAATATATATGACGACGTCGAATCACATGTATCTTATAAAATAGAATGGTTATTCGAAGACACAAACACATACACACGCACGCGCACTAACACACACACAATACATTGCCATATACTATGGTGCGATTTCGGATAGGGCAAATGTTTTATTTTTTTTCAATTTTCTAACAGATTTCTTGGCGACCATTGTTCTTTTATTTATAAAACACACAAAAAGCGGTCTTATCGCTTCGGAATGATCTCCAACTTAGGGTAAAGAAAACAGCTCATGTGAATATAACTAAATTAAAGGCGATATGGGTAAAATATTGATATACGAATAGATATACTCAGGTCATACTGACAGTTTTTGGATTCTAACAAAGATTACTGTTTTTATATTTTATATATTGTGAAATAAAACAAAAAAGCAATCACGGAACACTACACAAACATATACAACTAAAAGTTTCTGGCCAGTTCCAGTATGTCCGACGTACAATTCAAGAAAAGGACGGTACTTATAATTATTTACGGTAATTATTTTGTACAGTACGTAAATATCAATTCTACTACATAAAATAATCCGCATTATATGCATGCACACAGCAATACATATAACTTATAGTAATAAATAAATTAATAAAAAGTTATCTATTATCATAAATAAGTCACTTAGGACCAAATAATATATCCTCCTGGATTAAATTAAATAACGAGTTAAACGTTAAAATGAAAAATACTTATCAAACACACAGGGTTATATTGTGTATATAGATAATATTTACCTACGAATAAGTAGGGTCTTAGCGTTGAAACACCGGTGACTGTTCCTTTGGTGCACTAAATTTATTATGAGGCAGAGTGTAGAGACCGCTTAACAGCTTTTAGCTTCATGCCATGTTGTGTCAAAACCCACGACTCTGTTATTAAGGTAGCTGCTCCGTTTGTTCAGTGTTCATAGTACTCAAGATAGAGATTTATATTACCTAAACATGTTAAATTGTACATAATATTGTCCCCGTGTTGGTCCGGGCTCTTTTGCAGAATAGACCATCTACCTACCTTTCTTGCCAGGCAGCTCGTAAAAGGTGAGCATAGGCTTACCGTCACTAACACCGTGACATCTGACTAGGTGGTAAAGTTTCGTAGCGACTCATCCGGATTGGTACCACCGCCTTACCTATTCCTGCCGCGATAACGTCATGACGTGTTCAGGTTTGTAGGGTAAGGTAGCCGTTAAACTTACTTTTGCTAGAGGCCTAACATCCCAGCCTCAGGTTGGCAACGCACCATTACCATTTTTGGTGTCTCTAGGCGGCGTGAACTTTTTTTACTATCAGGAGATCCGTCTGCTTGTTTGCCTTCCAATATCATAAAAAAAACACCCGCTCCTAATATAGCTTTTAGCTTCACGCAGTGTTGTGTCGGCTTCCGCGATACGGTTATTAAGGTGACTGCTGTTTGTAGTGCTCATAGTATTCAGAATAGAGCTTCCGGTTAAATATTAAAACATGAACGTCCTCTAACTCCACGTGAACTACGAAACTAGTTTCTGTTAGTACTCGACTTCCACCGCTCCACGCTTGTTATAATCCTTCAAGCGCCATTTCTCTACTTTTAATATGTTTTGCTACCATCTTTTATGCTCATTCTTGTATGTTTTAAATTGAAATGCTGGTTCAAATTTAATTTAAAAAAATAAATACAAATTCAATATTTTGTTTTGAATAAGTAAAATAATTTTTTTAAAGTAAAGTAACTTCATTCAGGGATATCCCTGAAGAGGTAGGCAGAGGCACAACCAGGGCATCCACGACTGATCAAAGATACTAGGTCCGACAATGTGATATGTGGCAACATACACTTTCTAATTTTTTTGTTGCCCAACCCGGAAATTGAATCACTTACCTCAAGAAGTCAAATCCGATGCCAGACCGCTAGACCACAGAGGCAGAGAGTTTATTTTTATGTGACACAATCACATTTTACGTCGATATAAGTAGCTGTGAATCTTTTAAAGTCTATGCCCATGCTATGTGCTTGTATGTGTGCATGCATGTACATATATGTATGCATATAAATTAACACGCATGTATAAATGCACACATATAAAGTAATATTTAACTTAAATTAGCTAGCTATTCCGGCAAACTTCGATTTACCCGTTTAGTTTGTATGAAAAAAAATTTAAAACGTTGTTTTAAATTCTTTAATTCTGGTGGTAACAAGTCTGTACACTCACCAGACAACAAATATTTAGGAGAAAATCCTGTTACCGAATGGTTTGTTTCATTGTATCTATTTCTACATTCTTCTGCTATTTTTGACCAATTTCTTTTTTTATTTGATTGGTTCATTGTGCATCTTATTTTGTTAACAATAGTCTGGTTTAGTCTTTCATTTAAGCCGTTCGAGAATGGAGCATCTACAGCTGTTAGTATTAATTGAATGTTAATTAATTGAATAAACTTGCCAGAGAAAATAATTTATCTCTACATAATTTTACACATAGAAAGTACGAGTTTATTAAACATTGCTTCATAATATAATCAGTAATTGCTTTAACGAGCCCGCCTTTAATTTGTTAGGTGTTTTAAACGGCTTTGCGCATTTGAATCGCAAATTTCTAAGAATATTTCAAGGGGGTCGCTAGGCGTTTGAAGAACATTATCTCCTCACAAAATTCAAGATCCAAAGTAATATGGCACAATATTTTAAATTAAGGCTTGACACAACGCAATTAAAATGTCTATTCGTCATCCCTTCGCCTTGATTACGAATACTAGATGACTTCATTTTATTCCTTCATAAAATATTTAGTTATTTTTTTTCTGGTTATCGCCTCGGTGGTCTAGCGGTTCAGGTGTTGGACTAGACTGCATGAGGTCCTGGGTTATAATTCCGGGTCAGGTAACAAAAAGAAAATTTGGTTTTTCCAATTTCTTCCAAATTCTAATAAAAAAATGTTGCTCGGGATTGCATATGTGCCCCGTTGGCGATAGGCTTGCCATCTATCACATTATGGGACTTAGTGTCTTCGGCTAGTCGTGGGTGCCCTGGTTGTGCTTCTGCCTACCTCTTTGGGGATATGAGCGTGAAGATACTTCTTTATTTTTTTTCTAATTGGTGCATTGTGGTTGCAAAAATGTTAAAAACAAATACGAAGCTGTTGTATTCTTCGAATTTTGAACTAAATTAGTAGAGTATTTCAAAATTTTAAAACGAGGGGATTTCACATGTGCAATAACATAGGCGTGCATGTTAAGCCCTCGAACAAGAAACGGTCAAAATGTTGTTAAAATGTTATGGGATGTTGTTTTATACAAGTGTTATATTTTAGAAATTATAGACATATAATTTCCAAAATATAAAACTTGGAATTTTGAAAAAAATACGAGACAAACCAAAAAACAGAATAATATTGAAAAAATCTGTATACGCGTTAACGCATTATAGCCCAATTTACATTTTGACTTTTACCCCCCTCCCACGGAAACCGCTTTACTAAGCGGGATAAAAAGTATCCTGTAACCTTCTTCAGACCATAAATATTTAGCAGCCAGTGGATTCGGCGTTAAATGCAGTCATGATACAGCCAGATAGACAAACGGACAACCAGATAGACAGACAGACAAACGAACGCGATAAAAATTCTAAGAATGTGTTTAGCTGCCCCTTTAAAGTCATCTGCACATTTTTTAAATATCTTCGATCTATAGAAAATAGAAATATCTCTTCTACAATCTTATTATAATATAAACAATAGTTATAGATTATCGGCCTTAAAAGCTTGCAACCGTCTTTCCGCATCAATTGGCAGCACTTATATCTTACCATCAACCTTTATGCCGGTTTGTTTTCTTTGTCCTTTTAATCTAAATAAAAAAGAAGGTTTTTTAACTATTTTTTATGTGCGAAATCAGCGAACAAGCATACGGCTCTTCTGATGGTAAGAAATAACCCTGGCCTGTAGACACCATAGATGTTACAGGTGCATCACTGTCCTGATCGGTATAAGGAGATGAAAGGCCTACTCACCGGCTACTCTACCCTCCAGACCGGAAATGACAGTGTCATTATGGCAGCAGGAATAAGTAAGACTGTGGATCTCTACCTAGGCAGGTTACTGTACAGCACTATACCACCTTAAATCGTCCCGAAATTGTTAAACTTTTTCTAATTATTTATCGAAAAATAAAATAAAAAATGTTATTAGTGTACTATATTAATAATTATAATAAATGTTAATAATAAGTATTTTTGCTTACTTTGTGGTTGTAAACTTGTAGTCAGTTTTTGCAGTTTGACGGTTCTTAAAATGTTTATTTTCGTGTTACCTAAATGAAAATTAGCACGATTATAAAATACTAGCTTTACACCAGCGGCTTCGCCCCCCCCTTCCCTTGGGAGAAAATTCCCTATTTTATCCTAAGGGAGAATTCAATCGGGGTAAAAAGTATTCTCTCACTCAAGTCAGCTCATACACTATATAAATTTCATCAAAATGCGTTCAGTAGTTTCTACGTGATTGACGAACAAACATCCAATCATCCAAACAAGCAAACTTTCACGTTTATAATATTAGTGTGATATAATGTAATTTCTAACAAAACAAGCTCCGAAACAAAGTAACGACTTTGGAACAGCTCATCCCATTCGTTAAAACATTTTTATTATTCATAAAAATTATAAAGTTAAGAATTTGTTTCTCAGCAGTGTTTGATCCTGTGCAAAATTTAACACCATTGCAGATATTTTAAAATTCAGTTGTTAAAGAGTAAAAGTTTTTGGAAACGGTATTTTATAAAATGACTATCTTTAACAGTTATATTTACTGATTAATTTAAAATATTGTTTTGATTAAACATTTTTTTCAAAACATTGATAAGGACTTTCATTAAAACTTTTAACCCATATTTCACAACCTTAGGGGTAGAATTTCCTAAAACGCTTTAACACTTGTCTACTCATTTTTAAAAAGTAGCCCAAAAATAAAATTTCAAATTTCCCAATTAAAAAATGACGGTCTTTCATACAAAATTTCATTTTTTTTAAAAATATAAAAAATTTCATACTTCACTCCCTTAGAGGTAGAATTTTCAAAAACGTTTAAATACGTGTTAACTCGTGTTTAATAAGTAGCCCAAAAATAAAGTTTTACCGTTTCCGAATTAAAAAACGAGGGTCTTCCATACAAACTTTCAAGCCATATTTCACTCCCTTAGGGGTAGAATTTTCAAAAACGCTTGAATACGTGTTTATGTTTACTTATTTTTAATAAGTAGCCTAAAAATAATGTTTCACTTTTCCGAATTTAAAAAAATGACGGTCTTCCATACAAAATTTCAAGCCCATATTTCACTCCCTTAGGGGTAGAATTTTCAAAAATGCTTAAATATGTGTTTACTCATTTTTAATAAGTAGCCTAAAAATAAAGTTTCACGTTAAAAAATTACTGTCTTCCATACAAACTTTTCTGGGTTTCTGATAATCCTAAGGGATCCTAAGGGATCCTGATCCTAAGGGAGTGCCCTTAGGGATAGAATTTTTTACTTCCGTCCTTAGTGGGTGTCTACTCAATAAAACGACCATTAGCAAATTTTATGGTTGTAACTTTAACAGTTTTTGCTTGGCGATGATGAATCGGTCAGCCAGGACGTTTAAAAAAGTTTAAAGTTTATTTTTTTTTAACTAGTGCTCCTGATCTTTAATGACAACCTGGATTCTTATCGATGAATATGGATTTCCCAGTCGTTTTATAACGTTATAAAATATTTGGTAACTTAAAAAAGTTTCCATATATCAAATTACAAAATTTCTTAGAGGCTGCAATCACTAAAATTGACCGAGTAAAAGTCACCTCCGCGAATATTAATCCGTAGTAAGAGGCCAGTAAAGATTAAATAGATAATTGCCAACAAGACCACTGGTGGCAAATTACCGTACTGCAACTTATCTGAATAGGGCTCTTCCACCTTACCTATTCCTGTTGCCATATTGAAAGTGTCACGTTCAATACTGGAGGGTAGCCGCGGGCTATAGGATACAGCTGGCCTACCACCCAAACCACAAGACGACAACACACCTTCAACATCTATGGTGTTTATGGGCCACGGTTGTCTCTTACCGTCAGAAGAGATCGCTGACTTTTTATATAAAATGTAGCTTATTGGCGCTTAATCATCATCATTAAAAATATAAAACAAAGTCGCGTTTATTGTCCTTATGTCCCTTTGAACGCTTAAATCTTTCAAACTACGCAACGGATTTTGATGCGGTTTTTTTAATAGATAAAGCGTTTAAAGAGGAAGGTTTATACGTATATTTCGAAACCGTGCAAAGCCGGGCCGCTAGTTATATATAAATTACATAAAGCTCTCTGTACGAATATTCTAATTTTGTTGGTATACATTGCATGTCGGCAACAGCAACCCTTTGCTCAGTCCCCGAAGGCGTGGCTCTCGTGGAGCAAACAAACGGAAGCGAAATTGAGAGGAGCGGCCGGAACTGACGGTATACCTTTTCATTACAGAATCCCTTTTTAATTACCACCGCACAAATAAAATTGTATTTTTTATTTCAAGTAGGCGTAATTGAAAAGGAAATTGCTGAGCTCTGGCGCGGCGGTGGATAGAAGTTTAATATAATGCATAGAGCCCTTTGATCTCCGCACTTTTCTGGTATACAAAAATATTATACATACGGGAAACACATTAAAACATTGTGGTTTCAAGCTAGTTTTGTGTTTGTGTATGTGAAAAAGAGAGTAGGTGTGTTATGAAGGCTTTTAAAGATAAAAAAGGAAAAAGAGTGAGCAATACTACGGTGAGTAAATAGTAACTTTAAGTCAGAATTTAAGTCAGAGTAAATTTAAATGATTTTTATCAATAGATTTGCAGAAATTATTAGGAGAACCAAAAAAAGTTTGTGTGCATTGATGTTTACTTTCGTGGATATGAAAACTGTATCTATGCTATGTAATATTTGTAGAGAATACTACCCTCCACAAACGCCACATAATATATCGCCGTATAGTGTAATAAACCAGCTGGTTCATTGGCTACTTTGATTCAGATCAATATTATATTTCCTCTAATACTGCCTAAATTCACTAGGACTAGGGTTGCCAGGCTGGTTGCCACTTGCTGGTCTGATAGCCTTACATTTGGGTAAAAAAAGATGAACACTAAGTTGGGTATTTTTTGCATTAATGTAAAACAAAATAGTGTAAAACGAAGCTTTTCTGGTTATTAACCCTAAATTTTCTTAAATTTAAAGTAAATTAATTAACTCGATCTCAATTTAAAAGTATAAAAAGACTAACAAAAGCCGGACAGGCAGAAAACCATTAATGTTGACCTGAAAGGCAATCAAAAGGCCAAGCAATGTCCAGCTTTATCCGCAAACCTGGCAACCCTGCATTGGCCTCTTTATCTACCGCACTTCTGCTAAACTTAATAACATTAACACAGTTTAAAACGTACTTTTGAAAAGACAGTCCAAATTAAAGTCTACTTGCCTAAAATTTATACTACATTGTTTTTTTGACTGTTTTAAGTTTGAGAATAATCAGAGTTGGGCGTAATCAACTACTTTTGTAAATCAGATTAATAATCTGATTGAAAGTAATCATGATTACATCAATCATAATTAATTTTAATCTGGATTACCTACTTTCAATAATGATTACATTTGTAATCGTTAGTTTTCATTATAACAATCAGTAATCTGATTATATGCAAAGTCTTGATTAAATATTTTATGATTATTTACAATAATAACGGTTCGACACTTAGTCAATCTTATCACGTATGTCTGCAATTTTCAAAAAATCTGTGGAATTAATTTCGATGGCATGGATTGTTTTATACTCTTTCATTATTTAAATCTTTATTCAAATAAAAAAAGATGTTTCGCGTATTCAGTTACAATTCGAAGCGAAGATACGATGCGAGGAATGCAACCATGACCAATTTACCAAAATCTCACAGACTTTCGAAAAAGATGTTTGAATATAAGGTACTTTTAAAGTCTAATTTATGCTCCAAATAGCATACAAAGAAGTAAGTTTTGATTACTTTCTTTAATTTGCTACTTAATAAAAAAGGGTATTCATGAGAATTATCAAAAATAAGTGTGATAATGTAATGATTTTTTAGTCAAAAGAGTAATCAAAAAAAGTAATCGAAATTACGATTATAGATTAATAATCATTATGATATTGGAAGGCAAACAAGCAAGCGGATTTCCTGATGTTAAGAAATTCACGCCGCCTAGAGACACCAAAGGTGGTAATGGTGCGTTGCCAACCTGACGCCGGGATGTTAGGCCTCGAGCAAAAGTAAGTTTACCGGCTTCCTTACCCTCCGAACCGGAACACGTTCGTTATGGCGGCACGAATAGGTAAGGCGGTGGTACCAACCCGGGCGAGTCGTTGCGAAACTCTACCACCTAGGCAGATGTCACGGTATTAGTGACGGTGAGCCTATGCTCGCCTTTTACGAGCTACCTGGCAAGGAAGGCAGATGATCTATTCTACAAAGCAGCCCGAGCCAACACAGGAAAAATCACCGATAGGTACGATTACTGTCTTGATTAATTTCTGTGAAGATTCCGATTGAAGATTATGTACCTAATCGCGCTTATTCATTAATCTGATAACATTTCGCCCAACTCTGAGAATAATTTGAAATTATTGAATTACCTATGGCTATGTATCTGTTGTCTGTCCATTTGTTATAGCAAATTAAACATGTCCTAAACAAGCTGTGTCTTTTTGTAAGCAAGTCCGACCTAAACCTTCTCGTTTACTTTAGAAACATCAAACTTAATACCACGTTAACTAAAAAATCCTTATCCTCATTTTCTTGACTCTGGATTAAGTGTTGCTATGCATCCGTAATAAAAATTCCTTAAAGCCCCAAATTTTCAAGGAAAAGTAATGATGGACCTTAAAAGTGTCATAAATTACGTATAAAATAATAAAAGAAGGAAGCCTCTCATCCGCAAACGTTTTACAGAGACACCCCAATGCCAACGCAGATAAATGTCGCTTATAGAACGATCTACTCTCCCTGAAACGTGCCTGCAGGAAATAGACTTGATTTCTTGTGAGGACAAGATAAAGATTTTACACTTTTAAAACTTTACAATTGTGTTGTAATCGATAATTTCAATAATTATAAGATAAACCCCAACGTCTTTATTATTGTTGAGCAATGCAACCTCCTTTGAAACCTTTAAACCAATTATTGATACATTATATTAATAAACTAAAATCTAAAACTTCATATTTATTAACATTGTTTTAAAAAATCTAGGAATTTATCTGACTTTATATCTTATGTCTTAGTTGATTTTATGTCTAAAATGAACCAGGCTTATTTATCTTTAGTTATGAAGCCATCATCAGATCTTGCTCTGAAGAGTGAAACTCGTTTGGCTAAAATATAACATAAAGTGTCAAATACAGTGTATTGTGGAACAGTACAAGAATTTACATTAAAAAAGTTTGTTTTTTTATTTTTTAATGCCATTGGAAGGTAAACAAGCAGACGGATTTCCTGATGGTAATAAATTTCCACCGCCTAGAAACACCAAAGGTGGTAATGGTGCGTTGCCAACCAGAGGCCGGGATGTTAGGCCTCGAGCAAAAGCAAGTTTACCGACTACCTTACCCTCCGAACCGGAACTCGTCATGACGTTATGGCGGCAGGAATAGGTAAGGCGGTGGTACCAATCCGGGTGAGTCGCTGCGAAACTCTACCACCTAGTCAGATGTCACGGTGTTAGTGACGGCAAGCCTACACTCGCCTTTTACGAGCTGCCTGGCACAGGAAGGCAGATGGTCTATTCTACAAAGGAGCCCGGACCAACACGGAAAAATATATACAATAGAATTCCTAAGTACCGACGATCAAAAGTAAAGATTCTATTATCGACTTATTTCAAACTTATATCATACCATACTATAACCTGATATTGAACGATTAAAAAAAACAAATTGTCATAGGCATCTCATCATTTCACAAATCGACTTTATTGAGATCGCATTTTTTTATAAAGTTAAAAATACTGATTCGTATTAAGTACTTTTTTTTTTAGAATAATGGAATATTTTCTTTTAGGACATTTATGTTCTCGTTTCAAATCTTGAAATGTTCTCGTTTCATTAATGATTTTCAGTTTGATTTGTTGGTTTCATTTAAATGTACAAAATGGCGCTGCAGTAATGCTACTTACAGTGGCGGTGAATATTTAAGTGCGCCACTAGATTAACTGAATAAAGTTCAGTTAGTCTTGTGACAAAAAGACCGTCCACTAACTAGTTCATTACGGGCGAGAGCGTGCTCACAGTTTCGCATTACATTTGTAATGAGATTGACCTGTATAAAAAACTATTCAAGTAAATGTCGGATTTAAAGTAGTAGTTCCGCATCAAATTAAACTTAAAGTTTTAAATTAACTAGTAGTCGCCCATTCTTGGAAATTCGACCATAATAGATTTTAATATCTTGTTGATAAGAACGCCATCTTCATTTCTCGAGACCAACTACTTTGTTTCCAAACTTTTATTGGTATCATCAATATATTTATTTGTGTTTATCAAATGCATGTTAGTGTGGGTAACGTTTTATTTATTGATTTAATGTACTTTATAAGCATTATTATTAAAAAATATTAGCTTTCTGTATTTCTCCTACACATAAACTTAATGCGTGACAAATTTTATGCTCCTGCGTCCGCGCAATTTTCGTAAAAACAAAGTTTTGATATCACATATTAATTTATTAGATAATGAATTTCGACTCACCCGGATTGGTACCACCGCCTTACCTATTCCTGCCGTCATAACGTTAGCGCTTGCCGTTGACGTGTTCCGACTCTGAAGATAAGGTAGCCTGTAAACTTACTTTTGGTCGAGGCCTAACATCTCTGCCTATTGGCAATGCGCTATTACCACCTTTGGTATCTGAATTTCTTACAATTAGAAAATCCGTCTGCTTGTTTGCCTTCCAACATAATAAAAAAATATTAACATGATCATGTGTTTCTTTGTTTATTTGGAAATCAGGCCTGAATGTTTGGACCTATAATAATATAGGTATATATATAAGCTACAACTTAGAGTCCGATAAAAGCTAGTAATAATTTGTTAGCACAAGTCCATAAATCAAAAAAGTGTGTGTAAATATTAGTGTAAACACGTAAAAAGTAAAACTTCTTTATGGCATATTTTTTTGTTTACCGTAATAAAAATAAGTTTATCTTAAAAAAAACTTTATACGTCGCGTTACTCAGGGTGTAATCTCCTCGCGAGTATGAGTTTTGGCTACAACATACAGTGGTTTTTACGTGGACCGTAACTAGAGTTCAATGAACGTAACAGAAATGAGACGTCAATTTTTTCTTACATGATGATAAAGACGTTTCACTATAAAAATATTGAATATGCAAACAAAGACACGACCAAGTGACAATATAAAAATAAACGTCACATTGATAATTAAAAACATAGCTTTTACTTTAACCCTCAGCTACATAGCACCTATTATTGTCCTTTAGCCACCTACGTGCGGTCGGAGAGACCGATAATAGATAAATGCATTTATTTTAAAATCTATGGTAACGAATTGATATTCGGTTGAATAAAATGCATATTTATACTCACACCCTTCATTTTAGCACCAAAAATAGTAACATTAAAATAATAGTCTTATAAAAATAGCAAAACATTTGTGAAGTAACCTTAATGGCACCAAAAATAACTATTCTCAGTTAAAGAGATCTTTATCAATAGGAACTTAATTTTTATACTTCGTTTTCTTATTTCTAATAATTTAAATAAACTAAAAATAAATTCAATTTAAAAAATTAAACAAAACACGAAAAAATAAACAAAATTGCAATGCTTAAAATTTTACAATTTTAATACAATTTTACGAACAGGTTCTTTACGTCGCTCGAAACGCTTCATTCATTTTTTTCGCGGCGTTCCATGTGCGGTTTTGTAAGTTGTTGAGTTAACATTTTCAGCAATATAAATTGACTTTCAGTCTTCTGAGCTTGGTTGTTGCAGCTGATTACATATGCGTTAGAAGCAGAGATGTCTAACATTCTGCAAAATATAGCCAAAAGCCATTTTCGCGTCCGATGAGAAGTGGAATAGTTCGCGAATCTTTGATCGAGTAAATCGATGCCTATTCATGTTTGGTTATAGTACAATATCATCTCAGGTTTATTGGTACTTTGGTCATTACTTGCAGTATGATGCATTGCTTGAAAGCAAAACCAGTGCCTTGTTTGTGTTTGGTACGTAAGATAACAAACATAACGTACATAAATTCAAACAAGGAAGTATCTATTGGTCGGTGCCTAGATGGTTTGAACTGCGGCGGTGTTTCGCGTTTGATTTTTATTATTTTTCGTCATTTATGATAATTTTGAAACTAAAACAGTAAAAAGAAACAATCACGAAAAAGTCACACAACCACCTAGGTGCGGTCAGGGAGACCGCTGGCGAAGTATTTTTACCTACCCTGAGTCAACACGCGCTTGAAGTCACTCAGCGAGCGCAAGCGCGATACTAATTGGTGAGCAGAAAAGGTACATGAACGCGCTGTGGCGCACGCCACTCACTCATGGAGATATTTGAATTTGAAAAACGGTTGCGGTCTGTGAGACCGCTCACAGGTGGTTAAGGGTTAAATTAATAAAAATGTACTTAAAATATACCAATATCAGAATGTTTGATAAGAACAACACAAAAATATGACATGACATTAGTTTTGTAGTGCACTAAGTGAAACAGCATAATGTATTTATATGTAAACAAACACAAATGCTGCAACGATTATCAAAACTAATATATTTAGGTGCCTAAAGACCATCTAGCCTGTTCCTTGAAAATGTTATTAATATGTTGTTACGTATTAATAACATTTTCAAGGAACAGGCTAGATGGATGTCCTGACTGCCTGATTCTTCATCTCCGATCAACAGTCTCCAAATTACAGCCATAAAATTTTGGGATTAGGGTCGTTTTATTGAGTAGCCACCTATTAAGGACAGAATTTTGGAAACTCCGCCTATAAGAGGGTAAAATAGGGGTAAAAAGCTTGTATAGAAGACCGTCATTTTTTACGTTAGAAACATAAAACTTTATTTTTGGGCTATTTATTAAAAATGAGAAGATACGTATTTAAGTTTTTCTGGAAATTATATCCCTAAGGTATGAAATAGGGGTTGAAAGTTTGTATTAAGGTCCTTATTTCCTCATTAATAAGGACTAAATAAGGAACGAAGTTTTTAATAAAAAAATGTTCTAAATTAAGGACTAAACATATAACCTGCCACGCTAGCAAAGCCGCGACTAACAGCTAGTAGTTAGTAGTAGTAGCTAGTAGTAAATTACATATACTTTCCTTCTCTAAATTATTTATAAATAACGACATTTTATGTTTTCCTGACTAATTACGAATTGACAAAGTGAGGCAAATGGTCAAAGGCAGAATAATAAAGCGTTGTATTTTCATTCTAATCCGTAGTTGAGTCGGGATGAGTCGGGGGATTTGGCGCGGGAGGCTCGATATCTAAAATTACAAGCCTGCAGAGTGCCTATCTCGAAGTACCTTCCCCATTCCTTTATGCTTCGCTGCCAGTTTCAGACATAGATTCTATTCAAACTATACCCAAATCTAATGAATAAGGATGGATTTACACAATTATTTCGTATTTATGTTAATACACGTTTGCTATAATGTTTTGACATTAATTATAAAGTAACGCAAAAACAATTGAGTTTTCTAGATATGTTTTTTTGAAGTTTGAACTTCTTTAGCGGCGTTGCGTGCTTTTTCTGAAATGAGTATAAACTTCTAAACTCGCGTCAGATCGTAAGACGGCGCAGGGCGCATACGCAAATAAGGAGGCGCGAGATCTAAAATAAAACGTAGATTCATTGCTGTTTTTGTATTGCTTAGATATTTCCGAAGAGTATAGGATGCGCAATAGATAATACGCCGCAATAAAACTACCATTACATTCTCACAGATAGCAGATACGTATAATATTAACAGACATTGCTCTATTTTTTCCATCTTGAAACTAAGATTTATGTGTAGACGAGCAATGACAATGCTCCTATCCGGCACGTGGTCTTACTTTAGCGAGTTTTTGTCAAGCCAAACGCAGGTTATTGACATGAAAATAATATTTGTGCATAAATGATGTGCATATCAGTATGAATGACTTTCATACTGATAATTAAAACAATTTATTCAAATTTATTCCCTAACCTTTCCAAAATATCAAAATTCAAGTTTTCACTTCTGCCGGCACTCCCGGAGTGCAACCCGTCTTTTTTTACCAAACAAAATTAGTTTGTACAAAAGGCGAACTTAAATATGGCATTCTCCACCACTCAACCTTTAGGCAAACAGAGAGTGAAGTTTGTAGGTGCCACACAAATGATAATAAACTATACAACTACTGTATAACATTATGTTTAAATGAATATCCAATACAAGGATTTAATAAATTATAAAATATATAGCTACCTATGTCTTTACATAAAAGAAAGTCGTGTTAGTTACAGTCAAGAACTGCTGAAACAATTTTGCTGAAAATTGATGTGAAAATAGTTTAAAACCAGAAGATACTTCTTATTCCTTTCGACTGCAAAGAATTTAGGAAAAACACATTTTAATTTTGCCCATACTAACTGAACCACTGAAACAAAGCTCGCCGGAACAGCTAGTAAAAGTTAAATATTGATGACCAAAATCAATACAAAATTAAAACTATTTTTTTTATTAATATATTAATAATTGTAATATAACTTATATGAATTTCGGGTTCTTTTGCCGTTGTAGGTATTAAGAAGTTTTAATTTCTTTGTATAGTAACGATGTGAATTAAACACTCGAGATGTTTTTTTTCTCCTTGTATTTAAAAAACAAAAACTTTTTCTTAGAGTTATTTAGTTTTATTCGTGTAGATAGTTATATTTCGGTATGTATTATGTTTAGTATGTAATTTTATTTAGTATGCAGTTTTTTTTGTATAGTTTTGTACACCAGGTCTACATATTCCATTTATTGTTTTCCTTTGACGGGTTGGCTGGAAGAAATTTCATTAATTTGAGAAAAGCTCGCCTTTTGTACTTATGTTTCTTTTAGTCTTAAGTTTTTCTGTATTTTTTTGTTGTATACAATACAGAGTTAATAATAATAATAATAAAACACAAATGGCCCACTTTCATCTATTAATGTAATTTTTGCCCATTTTTAATTACTGGTACCAAATACGATTCTATAAAATACT
>NJDD01001379.1:573491-635092 GCA_002245505.1 Calephelis nemesis
CTTACCTATTCCTGCCGCCATAACGTCTTGACTTGTTCCGGTTTGGAGGGTAAAGTAGCCGATAAACTTACTTGTGCTCGAGGCCTAATATCCCGGCCTCAGGTTGGCAATGCAACATTACCACCGTTGGTGTCTAGGCGGCGTGAATTTCTTACTATCAGGAAATCCGTCTGCTTGTTTGCTTTCCAATATCAAAAAAAAAATTGCAAACAAATTGCGCTCTAATTCTTTCAAAAACATATAATACTCACATAGAGAGCACACATCGATGAAAAGCACATCGTCGTTTACAGTCCTTGATCAAGTAGTGCAGGGAACGTATACACATCCAGAATATTCCAGAAAGTATTATGCACGTTTGATATGAAACGTGACTAGTGATGTGTAAAAAATAGCGGAAACGCGAACGGCGGAGATGCGCGTGTCTTTTAATGACATCGTCATTCGTCGATATCTCACGCTGCAGGGGCGGGCGGGCGGAAGACATTTATAAACTAGACGTCGCCTTTTCATAAGTTTTATTTTATTAAGCTGCTCTTTGATTTGATTGGTATTGAGATTTCTACTGTCTTAGCTTTTTATTAGAACGAATTACAAATACAAATGAAATTTTATCGAAATTACCTTAGTAGTTTTGGTGATTATCATTATTTTTATCATTAACATTTAGTGGAAAATTGTTTTATTTTTTCAATTACAAGCTCTACTAAAACTAATCTATAAACTAGATATTTTATAAAATATAACAAACATTATGTAAAAAAAAATCTGTGTTTCAATGTCAGAGTGTTTATTAAACTGGTATCTACTCGTAGTATTTCTCGCTATTAAGTAAAATATTTCTCGCTATTAAGCGTTCTCGATTTCAAGTTATTATCGCTAATAAGTACTTCTTGCTGTTCTAAGCGTTACATGTATTAGTTTCGTTGTCTCACACTCATAACGCAAGCTTATTAGCGTTATGAGTGTAAGACAACTTGTTTACGTCAGGGTTAGATCAATTTGTGCAATGTTTATTATTTATTCTTTAATGTACAAATTAATTATCTTTAAATATAAGTGTTTCAACTTTTACTTTCTAATGTATCTAAACTTCTTCGGCTAGCCATGGGTGCCCTGGTTGTGCCTCTGCCCTTTCGGTAATATGGGTGTAAACATACTTTTTTTAATGTATCCAAACGTAAGCCATGTAAGTATAGTCCACTTTAAATATAGTCATTTAACTACGACACAATACTCTATACTAGTATCATACGGCTTTGTTCTAATCAACCTTTTCACGATATCTGTGATACAGAAGAGATTGATTGCATCGAAGGCATTAACATGAAATAAATAATTCTTAACTCTTGAAAAGGCTGCAAAGTTGTATGTCTACAGGTCTTGTTCAAATGTTTCTCCTTCTTGTTTTAATTAACTGAACACTCAGATAATAATTTGTAACCATAACACGTCACTTAGCTCTATAAAAGATCTTCAAAACTATTATTAGTTAGAAAATTTAAAAGAAAATGCTATTTCAATGTTTTCAATCCGGCCTTAAACCTTTCAAGGTTGTAACCGACATTTGTTAAAAAAAACATGATTTCTTAGAAAAAAAAACTGCGAATGAAACTATGGTAGTAACATTTATGGTGGTGCCTATAAGAGACGACTTCGACCAGTGTGTGCTACCAGTGATTACATATGGAACTGAGACTTGGCCGTTAAATGTGGTCCTCTTAAATAAGTTCAGAGTCGCTCAATGTGCGATAGAGAGAGCTGTGCTCGGTGTTTCTCTGTGAGATATGATCCGTAATTCGGTGACCCGCAAGAGATCGAGAGTAACCGATATAGTCCAGAAAGTCAACAAGCTGAAGTGGCAATGGGCAGGCCACATTGCTCGCAGAACCAACAACTGATGGGCAAAAAAGGTTCTCGAGTGGCGGCCTCGCACCGGAAGACGTAGTGTTGGATGACCTCCCACTCGTTGGACTGATAATCTGGTCAAAGTCGCGGAGAGTCGCTGGTTACAAGCGGCTGGTGACCGTTACTTGTGGCGCTCATTGGAGGAGGTCTATGTCCATCAGTGGACGTCCTTCTGCTAATGATGATGATGATGATGATAAGAGACGGGTGTCTAACAGTAAAGACACCCATTATAGGCACCACATACTGTCAGGAGTACAAAATTAGAACAAAATGTGTATAAACATTTTTTGCAACAACAAATTATAATATCATTTTGCATATGACTAGTCTAAAGTTATAATCGTCTTTGGTCTATACTCACTGCTTTTTATTATTTCAACTTCACTTTTTATATAACAATGCGAGTTTTATAGCTCTTTTATTTTCTTTATACACTTAAACCGCACTTTTCCACAAAGGAACTCTCGACAAACGCTGGTTGGTCGATTTCAGTATTCATAAATAACAATTACTTTAATGCAACATTTCTACATATTATAAACGTAAATATTGTAAGATGAATTAACACATTTAGAAAAAAATAAGTTGTCATAAAGTAAACATGACAAAGTAAATGCTTAAAATATAGAATATAGACCTATAAAATGACATGTTCTGACTGACTGATTCATCATCGCCAAACAAAAACTGTTCGAGTTACAGCTATAAAATTTGGTGAGTGCGGTAGATACCCACTAAAGACGGAATTTTGGAAATTCTACCCCTAAGGGGTGAAAAGGGGTTGAAATTTTGTATGGAAGACCGTAATTTTTTAAGTTAGAAACATAAAACTTATTTTTGGGCTATTTATTAAAATGAGTAGATACGTAATTAAGGGTTTCTGGAAATTCTACCCCTAAATTGGTGAAATAGAGGTTGAAAGTTTGTATGAAGGTTCTGATGAAAATATTTTCTGATTACATCCCAATAATAATTAGAATGTAATCAGAAAATATTTTAACTGCAACGCGAGCAAAGCGCACGCGGGTAACAGCTGTTATGTTTCAAAATAACAAGAAGAAAACTGCTATTGCTTATTCTAATATTCCAAATGCCAACCTCACTTTTTACTATCTACCTAGTTTCTAAAGATAAAACAAATCCAACACCCAGAAATGACAGCAACCGCTAAACAGTGGGCAGTTTTTTGGGTGTAGTGTATAAAAATACAGTAAAACATTAGTTTAAAATTATGTTCCAACTATTTAAAAGAAAAAGCCCCCTAAATTACACGTCAATAAAATGGTTGCAGTATAAGTTATAGACAGATTGCTTCGTTTGATATTTAATGTTTAGAGCCACATCCGTTCAACGTTAAATTGCAGAATTTTCAATTTCCTTCAATTAATTGGACGTCGCGGTTTTTTGAACAGGTCTTTTTTATAGTCGTTTATTTTATCAGTTGCATATTATAAGGCAAATATACTCGTCAGTCTTATATGTTATATTCTGTACAAAATGTACGTTTCACTTTTCAATTAACCAAAAGTTTTTTTTGTTTTACCTAGGTATCAGATGCGAAAAATGTCTTACCACTCTTCACCCTTTACCGGAGAGAGATGCAAATATACCACCAGGATACCCACAATTAGCCAAAAGAATTCCGTAAATCCTAAAGTAAAGTAAAAGAGTTCATCAATTCCTAAAGTTCTAATTCCAATAAAAACTACATAAAAAACAACGCATTATACGTATGTATAATATTCTTCTATAATATAGTTGTTTCGCAAGATAGACTGAATAATCTGACTACGATATCAATTTGTCTAACATATCTGAACAGCTGTCACAAAGCCATAGTTTGTAGCTGTATTAATTTCACAAAAGTCGGGATATGTATTAAAATGGCCTTGTTTGTTGTGATGAATGATAGGAGCGACTACTACATAATTGGGTATTGAACTCAGTCCGCAGCTAAAAGCATACACGTGTTTGTCAGATCTCCGCACCATCAGATAAACCTTTGTCTACACTTTATCTCAGAACTGTCGTGTCTTAACAATGCGCTATATCTGAAGAAACAGTGTTATGTGGTAACAATAAAAATTGAGTTCCATGTACTCAATTAGAAAGGTTGATATCTATGTTTTTAATTTACTCTTTTAAATTCAATAAAGACAATAGAATACTATAATTACAAAAGTAAGAGTGTGTTTTGATAAAACATTATAAGTATTATGACAGTATCGATATAGCAACTATGTATTTTAGCGCTTTGATATGGTCATATCAAAGCGCTAAAATACATAGTTGCTTAACTTGATCTTATTCGCGAATACATTATCATGATCAATCGATCAATCAATCAATCAATCAATCATCTTTATTTGCTTTTAGCAGCTTGGTTTTAGCATGATAAAAATTTAATACATTTTTTTTGTAGGTAGGTATAGGTTGTAAGGAATCATATTTAGTTATTTAATGACAAAGTTATCACTTATCTAAGAAACGTAGAAAGCACAAAACATTATAAAAAATCTAAAATTTTGCCATTCATATATTATACACATATATACATATATTATACACACATGTCAATATTCGATTTAAGTCTAAATCATCAATATTAAGTTAAAGGTTGTAACTTTATGACAATAGATCAATAATTATAATTATTACACGTAATTAACTCGTTAAAACGTTTCACAAAACTACGCGTAAACTTAACTTAGATTTAAAGAAAATTCATTAGGCCTCGCATATCATACATCCCTGCTTATAAAATAACTGTAAATTAAAAAAAAAACAGTTTCCCAAGATACAGACAACGGCTAGTCTGGAAACCTCTGGCAAATCTTAACAACAGATTAACATAAACAATGTAACAAACAGTTAAAAATCTCTATACTGTACTGTACTTTTTTGTTGTTAATTATTGTCCTAATAATCATGGGCATGTAATTCATTTTAATTCATTTGTAAGCCTAATTTGTTGTTAAAAATTGTGTGTTTTCAACTAAATAGATAGAAATTGAAAAAAAATCCAAACCGATTATCAAGGTTTTATTCTTTTTTTCTAGCAAACTGCAAAAGTTTTCTAAATTTCAAGTTTTTTCGGTTATGGTGTATTGTCGTGGTACGATAGAGCAACCTGTACACAATAAATCCTCCTTGTACCATTGTGTCGGGTTAAGTGATGTACATCGCTATCGAGGTGCGTGAAATATCGTCCCGGAATGTTATTAGAACGCGGCAGAATTGAGAATACCCAATCGATCGACAGTCTCGCCGCTTTTTGCAAGTATCCAAGTTTGGTTCAAGATAGACGCCGCCGCTTTGCGGTTTTTGTACACCGCAACAAGAATGTTTCATCTGTTTGCGGTGGCTTTAATAGGAATTCGAGGGATAATGGGATTTGCAAGAGGTAAGCTACTTGGTGGTAAACAGCTAAGCATTCCTTTTACAAGAAGATTTATTCGACTGAAACTTTTATTTAAATATTTATATGTCACAATATTTAAATAGATATAGTAGCATTTTGGGGATATTCCAGAAAAAATAATTGTTACAAGCTGCCAGCGGCAGAATTGTAAAGTTCAAAATTCAAAATACATAATTGTTATTAGTTTCAGTAGCGCTGATATTTATAATTTCATTTTGATCTTATTTGATTGAATTGGTTGGTATAAAAACGAACCACTGAATGCCACTGATACAGTTTTGTAACAATATTTACTTTATTAACTGCAAACATATTCTTTGTCTTTATTATTTCAACAAATTTTCGCATTTTAAACTTATTTACTTTTAAGCTCACGAAACATGAAGACCACAACATTTTATAATATTTTGATTAATTAATTGTAATGTGATAAGTTTTCATTTTAAATTTCATTGCTTTATTAATAGTTAAAAGCCGCATATTCTTCAAAATCGAAGCTCTAAAGATAAAACCAACTGCTTTTATTAATATCATAACCATGACATCACACCCAGGTAGAATTTTGCAACGACTCTAGCAGATTATTATTACATTTTGATCGTGTTGGGACACGATCAAAATGTAATAATAATCTGCTAGAATCTGGGAATTTGGGAAGAATTTGGGAATCAATGCTCCCCATTATTATTATTAGAAAGTGGGTAAATTTAAAAACATAAAAATTAAAACTAAGTATCTTCACGAAGTCGTAGGCAGAGGCACAACCAGGACACCCACAACTAGCCGAAGACACAAAGTCCCACAATGTGATAGGTGGCAAGCCTATCGCCAACCAGGCACATACCCAATTCCGGGCAAAGTTATTTTTATTAGAAAATATGCATTTTCTAGTTTCTTTTGTTGGCCGACCCGTGGTCGAGCTTGGGGCCTCCAGAAGTCAAACGCCGGACCGCTAGACCACAGAGGCGACCATTTACTCACATAAAAGCCAAAACATTATAAACGTAAGTCAGTATCATATCATTTTGATATTTAAAGGAGTTGGAATAATAAGCAGAAACATTGAGTTAGGAGCATACTTGTACTATTTAAATTTTGGTGTATAAATATGATAGGTACATACATCTTATATATAAAATTCCCGTGTCACTATGTTGGTAACCGTACTTCTTCGAAACGGCATAACAGATTCTCATGAAATCTTATGAGTTTGTTGAGTAGGTCTGAGAATCGGCTAGCATCTATTTTTTATAACCCTAAGCGGTGAGGGTGAATCGCAGCAACAAAAGTAGCAGAACGATGTCTGCCGGGTCAGCTAGTTTTATATAAGAAGTGTCTAAATCAGTTTCAAAAGTTGGCTATTCAACTTACTTACCGTATGGTATTTTAATCGACTTTCGATGTGTTAGAATCAACAGCCCTAAACTTTTAAAATCCTTATCGAAAAGAAAAAGCACATAAGCTCTCCGGGGTCCGCCACCGCAACGAGCTCGGTGTATTGTTGGAATTTCAAAAATACCTATTATGGCAGCGGGAAAAGCGTAGAAATAGAAGCAGACAATAGCGCGTGTATGTGTGAGTGACCATCGTTCCCAAGCAACGTCCGTCGCCTCGGAGCCTTCGCACTACAGCATAATGATGAAAGTATTCTCATATTCCGACTAGATTAAAAGGAACATGCATTTGCCTTTATTAAACGGAAGCTCAGTGAGTGTGATGTGCATGTGTTGAGGAGTTTCAATTTGTCACGTGCTGAAGTATGCGGTATGCGAATGAAATAAGAGAAAGACTTACGGATTTTAAGATTACTAGTGGTCGCCCCTTGGTCGAAATTCGACCTTAATAAATTTTAATATCTTGTTGATAAGAACGCCATCTTCATTTCTCGAGACCAACTACTTTGTTTCCAAACTGTTTAGTGTGCCATCTGTGATATTTTATCGTTATCATCAATATTTGTTTGTGTGTGTCAAATGCATGGTAGTGTGGGTAATGTTTTATTTATTGATTTAATGTACTTTATAAGCATTATTATTGAAAAATATTAGCGTTCTGCACTTCTCCTACACATAAGCTATATAAGTGTGCCAAATTTTATGTTCCCGCGTCCGCGCAATTTTCGTAAAAATGGGTCCAAAGTTTTGGCATCACGTATTAAATAAGGGAAATTCAATTACAAATAAATTCTGAAACCCAGTTTTTTAAAACATTTTAAAGATATGGGGTTTAGATTTATGAAGACAGGAAAAAAGAAGTCCTTGCAGAAAAATTTGCGGTACGCCTAAAAATAAATGAATATATTAAGAAAATACAGGCCTTAAGACCTGCCGTAAAAAAATGCATACATGTATGAATCATATATTCATACTTCTCACACAAAAGGCAAGTCTTGGTTTGATAAATATAAAGAAGGGGTTAAACAACCGATTTCCAAAGGTGAACGCATTATGCAGGTAATGAGAAAGGTTTTGTACCTGGTGCATTACTACTAGGTAAATGTTAGGATTCTAATGGAAAGTATCATCAAGCAATAAACGCAGACACATATCAAACTTGGCAACAACAATAATCAACAGATTCCCAATTTACTTTCATTGCTATTTTCGTAGGAGGCAGGTCACTTATTTTTCACAATCACCGTAACCTTTCTAGGTGTAAGTACTATTTAATTATGCGCTTCGGCTATATTCGTCAAGCTTCAGAAATCCGAATGTATTTTAGAGATATTATATTTTATATATATAGAGTTGTTATTACATAATTAATAATTTCACTTAAATTTAGATTAGGTAAGTCATTTTTAAATTAAAAGTATAAAGTGTAAAAACTGTAAAGCTAAAGCGCGTAATTTAAATAGTAGTACTATAGTAGGGTTTTGGGCGATTTGTTCAACTGATGCTCTTACTTCTACTGCTATAAGGACAAGACTAGCTACTGTTGTGTTTCGGTTAGGAATCCGATAAACTTACTTAAGCAAGCGGTTAAAATGTCAACTTTTAGTTGGCAACGCACCATTACCATTTATGTTTGAATCCTTCATTGTCTTGTGACCTTAAAAATTAATAAACCTCGTCGCCACATCGAAAGTAAGTTTGTGCAAGACAGTAAATAAAGCCATAGCTGCCAGTAATATAATCTGACCTTTTTGTGTGTGTGTGTGTGTGTGTGTGTGTGTGTGTGTGTGTGTGTGTGTGTCTGTGTGTGTGTATTATGTCCTGTGGTGTTAAAACTTGGTTTGACCGATGAGGAATTTATCTCTTTTTAATAATCATATTCCTTAAATTTATTAATTATTAATTTATTTGCATAAGTATTGTTTTTGAACTAAACAATTAACTCACACACATGACCACCACAGAAATAATTGACTAACAAACTTTGGGTTTAGATCCTATGTCATTTGTTTAGAGATATGTTTTTGATTTTTTTTATCTAAAGGCATCAAAGATATTTTAACAAATGTTAAAATTGTTTTATATGTACATCAGCCATCCTACACTCCAAACCGGAACACAATAATTGCAACCTGTAACAAATAGTTTCTGTATTTGACTTCATAAATATTAATAACACATACTCAATGTTTTATAAAATTTCATGCATATAACCATAATTTGATATTGTATTTAAATAAGGACAAATAATTGAGTGACCACCTGTCGAAGCTTTCGAGGAAGTGGCTATAGATACCCTGGCGTTTACGCGGAAACGGAAGCGCACGCGCTGCCATCTGCCCTCTACGACCTGAACATCCTCAACAAGCCGTACCAGTGTTTTTACTTACAATAAACATCTAAGGTTACGGCCATTGATCCTGCTAATTACAAAGCTTTATACATTCTTAATTTTTAAATAATATCATAATGTATGTATAGCTACTAATAAAAAATGCAATAAATATTTTTTTTCTGTGGTTTTGACGTAAGTCTGATGTCGGTAAGAGAATAGATATTTCTTGTAAATTCAACTAGATTATTTATTTAACATTTAATTTCTTCAATATTAAGTCATTTAATAAATAAATTTGACCTCTTGAGTCCTTGATCTTGATTTGACTTCTTGAATCCGGGTTTGATCCTGGAGTCGGGAAACAAAATAAAGGCAAATGTGTTTTTTGCAAATTTCTGGTAAAAACAACGTTGCTGGCATTGAATATGTGGCTGGTGGCGATAGGCTTGCCATCTGTCACATTATAGGACTTAAAGTCTTCGGCTAAACGTGGATACCTGCCTCTTAGGGGATATAGGCGTAAACATATGTTTTTTTTACGAGAGAGGGCAACAAACAATCACACTGGTCTCCTGAAGCCCCCTCCTCCTCCTGACATCTGTGGAATATAAAAAACCGTTGTCTACCTTGCCACAGGACAAGCGCCTATAACATCTGTTATAGGCGCTTGTCCTGTGGCCAGGATGTTAGACATATTTTGTCTACCGGCTACCTAAACTCTGAACCAGAACAGAGAGTCATTATGGCGGCAGGAATGGATGGAGGCTAGTTACTGCATAGCACTCTATCATCTATCTTGTTGGTGACCGATTATTTAAAGTGTGCTTGTCATATCCTAGTTGCCTTGTAGAACTGCAGATGGTCTAGTCTGCTCAGTATACCTGGACCAACATGGGTAAAGTAATTTATTCATTTACTGAGTATCCAATTTCATTAGAATCGCAAGTCGAACTTTTAATATTTTTTATGGACAACACTGTTGGGAGTGTAGGTAACGTACATGGCTGTCTCCCATTTTCTACAAAGCTCGTGTTCAATTTCCGACAAAAACATACATATGTGTAAATATAAATGTTTTTTTTTTCAGGACCTGTCTTGATGTATTAATAAAGTTTATTGTTTTGTTACAGGTAATCTCGAAAACCAACAGAAAGTGAAAATTTTCACTGAAACAGAAAAGGTCTAGTAAGTAGTAAGATTTATTACCCAAGATCACTGTCGTCATCAGCAAAGTTGAATTCATTTGGCCGACGTTTACACTAAAAAAAAGTAAGGGAAGAAGTCCACAAGCACCCTTTCGGCATGTTTTAGTGTTTCAGAAGAAATATATTTTATCCAAGTCTAGAATTTGATGGCATCGCCATTTATGAGATAGCGTATTATTCAGGGTCTATAAAAACTTTTGATGGATTAATAAGTTATGATAAACAAACCCAAATTTTGTGCCACGTAAAAAAGTGTTTTTAGAATATAAGGATACTTATTGAAATCTAAAAATTGTTAGCTTATCAGTTTCTGAGGTAGTATTTTTTTCTGGATCCATAAAAACTTTTGTAATACTATCAGTAGTAAGATAAGATACACACGGCTCTTTGCTACGTACAAATGTTTTAGATACTAACACATATATTAACACAAAGTCCCTTACGGGTAAGCAGAAAGTATTAAGTTCCAAGTGACATAGTCCTAACAGATCTGACTAGACTCTAGAGCTTCTCTTACATTGATTACTACTTTATAAAAACACGCCGATTTATGAAACTTTTGATAAAACTGCCGTATACTAGGTGTAGAGTATTGCAACGATTCGCCCGTATTGTTATCACCGCCCCTTACCTATTATTGCCTCCATAACGTCTTTGCTTACCGTTAAAATGTTCCAGTACGGAGGATAAAGTAGCTCGTAAATTTACTTGCGCTCGAGACCTAAAATCCCAGCCTCAGGTTGGCAACGCACCATTAACACCTTTGGTGTCTCTAGGCGGCGTGAATTTCTTATAGTCAGTAAATCCGTCTGCTTGTTTGCCTTCTAATATCATAAAAAAACATCCAAACAGTTTAGTCATAGAAAGAAACGTCAAAGTAGTCGAGAAGATATGACTTTATCAGAATTTAGTAAATTTCCCACGTGTACTACGTGTATGAGTTATTCTGGGTCCATAAAAAAATATTTATTATTAAGATTCACAAGTAACACTTCGCAGTACATCTTTGAAAATTTAATATATGTTTAGAAGAATTTACATTCATTTAAAAGAATTGTGATATACATAATGTAAACATGAGGAATATAAACAATCTTGCTGTATGTGTCCCGTCTCCACAGAGTTAGCCATTCTTTCATGGGTCAATGTATACGCTATTACTCGTACAATAAACTTCCTGATAATATGAAAGACCTGCCATTAAATAAATTTAAAAAATGTGTCAAAGTGAAACTGTATAAAAAAAGGTTACTATACCATTGTTGAATATCTGTCAGATAAGAGTGCTTGGGATTAATTGCTCCTCATACCAATCTCTTACTAGTAATAATGTGCGATGTAGTACTAATAAATTTGTATGGAATAAGGAAAAAAGGACAAGAACGCTGAGTTTCTTGCCGGATCTTCTCAGTGTGTGGTCGCGTTCCGATCCGCCGGTAGTTTTAGTATTACATAGACTCGTCACAAGTGCCTCTTGTAAGGTGAATGTGAATAAAAAAATATTATTCTATTCTAAATCCAATTCTTCTGCCTAGTGTAAAGTATTTTTAGAATATATAGGTTTACTAATATATAAAATTGGAGGATATATCAATTTCCGTGGTAGTAACTTATTCTAGATCCGAACTCTTGTATTTCTATCGGTACTAAAAAAGACATACCAAGACAGCTCTTCTGGCACTTATAAAGTGCTTAAACTTTCTTTTTCTTTTTGCGTTTGGTTTTTGCTACTTGCTGTCCAAATCGTACACTGACTATCTTAACATAGCATCTCAAGCTATTCAAAAATAAATTAATCAAAAGTATGATGTCGAATATATCGACAGAGATTAAGGAGATAACAGTTTATCATATTCCAGAATTTGACGAAAAATTAGTTTCCAAGAAAGCAAAACATTCGGCATCCATAAAAACTTTAACATTTAGTCATCAGTAGTAAGATAACATGTACACAAAATCTTTTACCACGTACAAAGTGTTTTAGAAGATATAGGTTTATCAGAATCTAAATTGGATGACAAAGCTGTTTCAGGACACGTTATTCAGGACCACGTACAGCGTCAAGTATGCAAAGGCGAGCGTCATGACACGGCTGCTCGGAATGCTCGTCGCGTTCAACGTACAACTTCGAAAATTGACTTTCGATGAAACTTCTCTCCTGCCTCAACTTTTACTCCAAACAATGACGAACAAAATACGTATTACTATCAACTTTTGCAAAATCTATTACTGTTGTTCAATATAAGCTTTTCTTCCTGTGTATTATAATGTAATTCTATTTCAAGTTGAAAATATGGTCTTCTGACTTTTACTTATATTTTGAAGCGTATATCCACGAATCGTCGTAAGTTTACTAATTATTCACGTATATTTTTATTCCCCGTATTGGTTCGAGCTCCTTTACAGAATAGACCATCTGCCTTCCTGCCAGGCCGCTCGTAAAAAGCGAGCATAGGCAAACCGTCAGTAGCATTGTGACATCTATCTGACTTAGTGGTAGAGTTTCGCAGCGACTTGCCCGGATTGGTACCACCGCCACACCTATTGCTGCCGCCTTAACATCAGTGCTTGCCGTTGAATTATTCCGGTTCGGAGGATAAGATAGCCGGTAAACTTACTTTTGCTCGAAGTCTAACATCGCGGCCTCAAGTTGACACCGCACCATTAACACCTTTGGTGTCTCTAGGCAGCGTGAATTTCTTCCATTAGGAAATCCGTCTGCTTGTTTGCCTTCAAATATAAAAATAAAAATATATTTTAATATACTCTAAATACTACAAAAAACTGGATGGGTTCTTAATGGATATAACATGGGCAATTTAAAGATGTTCCTGACCTTGTGTCTAACCTGGAGTTTGTTACCAGGACTCTATGATATAGAGCGGGCTTATGAATGTGGTCGAAAATCAACGTCCAAATTACTATATTTGGGGATGAAAAGTTGTATGAAAATATATTCTACACTGACGAAGTCGTGGGTAATTAGCTAATTGGAAATAAAAGAACAAAGTAGAGACCCAATGACTCTTTCCTCAACAACATTGCTTGAATATCTTTAAGAAAAGAGTGATTTGGCATCTTATAATTTATTAAGTTTCCTTTTTAATTTGTTATTCACTTTGCATCTGTAGAATTAAGCTTATCGTTTCATGCTTTTGATTATAAACTAAATAAAATAAAATGAAAGTATTAATTTGTTAAGATATTCAATAAAATATAGGTCTAGAAATACATATCGCTTATATCGCTAGCTAAGTTAATGCCGGTCTTACCAAGAATCAAACCTGAAACTTATCGATTAGTCTTATTAGATACAAAGATGAAAAATATTTAAATTAAACTTTAGGCCCATATTCCTGAAGTGATAGGCAGAGGCACAACCAGGCAGCCACGACTAGCCAAAGACACTAGGTCCCACAATGTGATAGATGGCAAGCATATCGCCAACCGGGCACTTACCCAATCCCGAGCAACGTTTTTTTTATTAGAAAATTGGAAAAACCCAATTTTCTTTTTGTTGCCCGACCCGGGATTCGAACGGGACCTCAGGCAGTCAAGTACAACAACTGAACCGTTAGAGCACAGTGACGATTAATAATTTTAATTCATATCTTGTCTAAAAGTACCAACTCCACCCTTGACAGCTACCTTGACCTAGTTACAAAACGGGATAGAAAACCTTCGTATTAAAATAACAATTCCAGTATTAGACCGGCGAGTTTTAGGTTTTCATTAAATTTAGATTGAAAATCTTTTTGAGAAAAGTATTCCAATATTAATATTTATTTTGTCAATATTCAAATAACTTGCCATTTTAAGTTTACATAGATGTTGAGTAGTACTAAATTTATTATTAAAATTAAAACTAGAAAAAATCTTACTGAATGTTATTACAATGTGATACTTTCTCGAAAGGTAGGTGATATGATACTCAACACTTTATACATTCTAAATAACAATATCGTATTGTTGGTATTGGTCAAAGTCTCCTGTGTAGATTAGACCTTCCAGCCAAGCAACTCGTAATAGGCGATAAAGGTTAAAGATAAGAAGATGTAGATACCAGAAGAGGTCTGCATAATATATATACTGCTGGTACAGTGCAGTGTTACTACCAGTCCGGGTCCGAAATACTCTAGACTCTAGCCTTTCTGTTTCTATCACCATTCGAATGGCAATGTCATGGTTTGGTTGATAGGTCTTACCCGATTGGGCTAATACCTCTCCTCGAGACAGAAAAAATGGTGTCTATAGGCCATGCTTAACTTTAACCACCAGGAAAACCGTCACGTATTTGTTCGCTTTCTTGTCATGTAAAAACACCAAAGCCCTGTATATGCTGTTTTGGCTAAGTCAATTGACTGATTTTGTTAAATTTCATAAACTAATAAACATATTACACAAAACAGTGCAAGTATATATAAATACAAATGGAGTTTTACCAAGTGCCAATGCTGGAATTGTACAACACATCAGTTTAATTTTAGAATATTTTGTGCCCACAGGTGTATTACTTACACGAAATGGGTCTATCAACGGGTACAATTAAGGCGCCGACACCTATTTCAGTGATTTTTACCTTTTTTAGTATTTTATTTCATGGTCTGTCAAGCTATTAGAACCCGCTGTTAGTTTTTCGTCTATATTTAAAAATTATATAAATGTAGGAACGAAGTTCCGTTGGTTAATGTAGAATTGCCACAATTCATGAGTATATACTATGCATTGGCAAGGTGGAGTGAGGAAGAAAGAGAAAGGTATTATACACTACTTGCTTTTGTAAACGACTGTCGCGCCTGCGCATGTCTCATTTAACGGTTTTATTCCACGGTTTTTCCTTATAGTTTTTCGATCACATTTTTTCAGTTGGGTCGAGCAGCATAATCACTATCTCTTCCAAGCCTGCCTGCCGTAAGGAAATTTTGTTCCAAAACCATTAAAAATCGCGAATTCATCTTACTTTTTCTTATTCACTATAATTCTCATCAGTCTGATTTACACATTTATTGAGCACTTGCATTGTTTTCACTTTTTTGTTTCATTGTTATTTGTTAATTAATTATTTTCTGAGACGACCTCTAGACATAGTTTGTGGAGCAAATAAATTTGGATTACAAGACTAATAAAGCTATTTTAAGCTATTGAATAAAAGGTTATTCGATGAAGCTTATTGTGAGATTATTATGGATTGAATGTTATATATACAACCTTGGACAAGGACAAGAATGTGTGATAGGAATAGACATTTGTGTTTTTCAATCTATTTATGTACATTTTTTTCTGAATTATGTTTATGTATTTATTAAGTTAGTAAGTATCTTCACGCCCATATTTCCGAAGTGGTAGGCAGAGATACAGCCAAGCACCCTAGACTAACCGAACACACTAAGTTCCACAATGTGATAGATGACAGGGCTATAGTCAATCGGGCACACATCCAATTCCGAGCAACGTTATTTTTATTAAAAATTAAAAAAAAATCATTTCTCTTTGTCCTGGGAATCAAAGCTGGGACCTCCCGAAGTCAAGTCCAACCCCTGGACCGCTAGACCACAGAGGTGATAGTGTAATTATGTATGGCGATGTATTTATGAATACTGACTAACACCAAAACTAAGCAAAAGTAATTTTTGCTGACGTTGGACAAGTATTTCACAAACTAGCAAATCTATTAAAAAAAAGATTACCCGTGGCTTCCGTTTATTACGTTTTATAAGTATTGTGTTTGTGAATTTGCAATTTGGATTTGGCTACCTTATATGTCCGATCAGACGGTAAATTCAGCACGTGCGGACCGGGCGGCGGCCGGACCGATTAGATTTACTCCGATTGTCACACATTCAGCTCCCACCGGACCGTGTAAGTACATTCAATGCCGGCATTATTATTGCTGCAGACTACTACAGACAGCTACTTTATAAAGCGCTTGATACGCGCTAAGGAGGTACCTATAGATAAATCACTGTGATTGAAATAAATTTGTAATAATCAGTCGCCAAATAGGCGCAAAATGGAAAAAAAATATTATATAACAAGTATATTTATTAGACAGCAAAGTTTTGTCAATTTTGGTCTACCTTGTATGTACCATTTTACCATTATAACTAGCAATATAGCAATATAGGTGTGTATTGTGAAATAAAATATTGTGACATCTCTACCAAAATATTACAGAAAATACCTTATCTAGAAATTAAAAAAGCGATGCTGGTCAAACGCTACCTAATTTGTAAAGCGAAGACTTGTGATGTGCCAAATTTAGAAAAGAACCAAGAAAACATTATGTATGGATATGTATATACGCGTATTATGTCCTTTCCACTCTACTAGAGACTTTCATTGTGCAGGGAGTTGATCCGATAATGTCAAAGATCCAGTACCGGTCGAAAATAATCTCTTTTTACATGTTAAATATTTCTAAATGAATCTAACAACGCTTTCAAAGTTGATATGAATCACAACTTTTAAAGGAATTTATTTAATATTATTTTCTGCTACATTATTATGACTTAATACCCTCAAATGAAATCTTCGCTACCAGTCGAACGCAACTTGGTTTTAAAAGTATGTCACAGACTTGTAAAGTATTGGGATGATCACAACCAAATAGTTATACGAAGAAAACAATCAAGGAAGCATTCTGTATGGACACTTAATATATTATTACGTCCTCTGAACTCCTCTAGACTCTCTTTGTGTAAGTTAGGTCCTCACAAAAACAAAAAGCCTCTAACGTAAAGGATCTTCTAACTGTCGAAAACTACCTCCTTTGTAAAGAGTATTACATATTAATAAACTAATGTAACAACCCTAACAAAATAGATACAAGTATCAAGAAATCATTTAATATGTGTTTGCATACATAATATATTACTCGTAATATCTGGATGGCCGAGCTTTGCTCGAATTTTTTTTTAATGATTCCCAGCTAGATCGATTTATCGCCCTCGAAACCCCTTGTATACTAAATTTCATGAAAATCGTTGTAGCCGATTCCGTGATTTCAATTATATATATGCAAGAATTGCTCATTTAAAGGTGTAAGATTACGTCCTATGAGCTCCTCTAGACTCTCTTCGTCTAAGGAGCTAATCCACTAACGTCAAGAATTTTCTACCGGTTGAAAACTACCACCTCTGTATAGTGTCTTACAGAGTAGTAAACTAATGTAACAATCCTAGCAAAATAAGTATAAGTGTCAAGAAAGCATTCTGTGTGGATACTTAATATATTATTACGTGCTCTGAGCTCCTCTAGACTCTCATTGTGTCAGGAGCTAATCCACTAACGTCAAGGATCTGCGACCGGTCGAAAAAAGCAGTAAACTAAACTACATAGTACTATTAAATGGTAAACTAATGTAACAACCCTATCAAAGGTATAGCGTATAAGTATCAAGAAAGCATTCTGTATGGATACTTAATATATTATTTACGTCCTCTGAGCTCTAGAGACCCTCATTGTGTAGGGAGTTAATCCACCATCAAAGATCCGGTGCCGGTCGAACGCAAGCTGCTTTTTGAACCGTGTTACAGTCTTACGGTTAAACGCCGCATGTAATTTTTGGTTTGCGATTGTAATTATCTATTAAATTGCGATCCGAGGGAAGAGTTCAATTATTGCGCGACGCTCCATCGGACTGATTGATTGGTTTCGACCCGTTTGTATACATCAACTTGATAGACACACAATACAGGATCGCATAGTGAATTAGTGAAACGGCGTAATGGTGTGTCGATTAACCGCGAAAGCTCTTATCGCAATGTATAGGTGACAGCTTTTATATTACTAGTTTAAGCTTGACACATGGCTCATGAAACTGTGTTGTATTTGTTGTGTTGAGTTTTTAATAATATTTTTGCTCTCAAGTGAGTGATTTTGAGTGAATGATTTCATTTAAATTTTATGATTTAAATTTGGAATTCAAATTTTGTAAACGTATTCGTAAAGTCCAGTTAATTACTTTTTTATGTTATAGGAAGGCAAACAAGCAGACAGATTTCCTGATGGTAAGAAATTTACGCTACCTAGAGACACCAAAGGTCGTAATGGTGCGTTGCCAACCTGAGGTCGGGATGCCTCTAGCAAAAGTCAGTTTATCGGCTACTTTACCCTCCGAATCAATAAGGTGGTTGTACCAATCCGGGCGAGTCACTGCGAAACTCTACCACCTAATCAGATGTCACGGTGTTAGTGATGGTAAGCCTTTGCTCGCTTCTTACGAGCTGCCTGGCAAGAAAGGCAGATGGTCTATTCTGCAAATGAGCCCGGACCAGTACGGGGAAAAAACTTACAAAATATTTTTCTGGGTTATTTTTACTAAAGCTAACTCTTTTGCATTTAATAAGCTTTTATTTAATCGCAATGTCTGTATGTTTTGGGGAGGCATCTTGCAAGTTGAGTTTATCCTTCCCAGTTGCAAAATTATTATGACATGGAGCTGATCTGATGATGAAGCTAGAAGGTGGGATAGATAATCTTAAAATTATCAACATTATCCTACCGCATATAGGCTTATTGGTTCTATTTGAATAGTACGAGTACTTCTCAAGTCTGCCATACCCAGAAGGCATATGTTACAAATGAAAGCTGTTAAAAAATATATTTTTGTTAAAACTTTTTAATTCATTTATTTTTTTAATGTCAAGTACTCAGCTTTAATTTTTTACCTTAATCAAATTGAAACTAAGTAGAACATTTCAGTTAACGAGATAAATGACTTTTCAATTTTAAACGACTTCAAAAAAATCAGGAAGTTCTCAATCCAAATGTATCACAATCATTCGGCCAGTTACGAACCGATTTTGATAATTATTTTTGTAAAGGCAGGCTATGATTGTTAGGTGGGCTCATATTAATTTTCTAATGATAAATAAATACGCTTTATGATTAATTTCATACTCAGAGACCTATATAGATTTTGGAATAAAAGTAACTTATATCACTCTCTAGCCTTCTGATTATTATCTGTACACAAAAATTCTATAACATGAAATCGGTCCCTTTTGATGCGAATGAATGAATACACTTTATTATGCATCCAAATTTAAAAATATACACACTCTGTCACATATAATATTTAACTTATAATATTATCGCTTCTGTGGTCTAGCGGTTCAGTTGTTGGACTTGACTGCATGAGGTCCCGGGTTCGAATCCCGGGTTGGGCAACAAAAAGGAAATTGGGTTTTTTCAATTTTCTAACAAAAAAATATTGTTCGGGATTGGAAATGTGCCTATCACATTGTGGGACTTAGTGTCTTCGGCTATTCGTGGGTGCTTTGGTTGTGCCTCTGCCGTGAGCGTGAAGATAATATTTAACTTAGGTTTAAAAAGGCGGTAGTGTCGCTTCAGAGCGATATCTGCCAGACAACCATAGGGTTAAGGAGAAAATTTATGTAAGTAAAAATACTAAGGTAGTCTGTCAGCTAAGTTTTGTCATAAAACAAAACTTAGCTGACAGATTGCATTTAAAATTATTCATCGATAGCGGAATGCAACAAATGAGTGATACATTTGAGTTAAAAATATTTAAACTTAAATTATTAAAAATAACTATATCACTTAAAATAATCCCTTTATTACCAATCACATCTAGATAGACAACGGTCGTCTCTTACCGTCAAAAAAGCCGTGGGTTTTCTCTTTGTTTACTTATTACAAAAAGAAATAATTAAGAACATTAAAACTACCCACCATAACAATTATTTTCCTAACTCCTTTCTAAAATGGACAGACTAAAACATTTTAGCCAAGAAACAAGTCTGTCTTCTAGTGCACGAGAGGTCCTTATAAAATTGTAAAGCCAAGCGCGGCAAAGCAATTTAACCAATTTAATGTCGTCCGCACCCATTGAGTCGCTCCCGCGTTCTTAATTTGAAAATAGACGCCATTGTGTTGCTATTGCGAAAATACTACACCTCAGACATTTTTAAGCAGCCATTGTATCGTTAATATTTTTAGTCTGTCAAGTTCTTGTCATTCCTGTGGCAACTTTAACTGATATGATAGAGTTTAACGTCCGTTGTCTATTGAAATCATAGATGTCACTGAAGATTCCCGTTTATGGCCGGGATTTTAATAAGGTCTAACGATTATACCAATATATCATACTAATGTTACATTAGTGTCTTCGACTGGTCATGGGTTGTGGTTGTGCCTCTTTGGGGATATGAGCGAGAAGATTAGTGGGTGTCCCACGACTAGCCGGAGACACTAAGTCCCACCATGTAATAGGTAGCAAGCCTATCGCTAACCGGACATATATATTATCCTGATCAACATTTGTTTTTATTACTAGAAAAACCACATTTTCGTTTTGTTGCCCGACCCGTAAATCGAACCTGGGACATCATGAAGGCAAGTCCAATACCTGGACCGCTAGACTAGAGGGTGAAATGAGGGTGTAAAATTACTTTTTTTTTCAAAGATGGTTAGTTGAACACCACCTTTAAAAATATCACATTAAAGGAAATGGATTTAAAAGATCTAATCGTAATATTACATTATTGATGATTACTAACTATACTATGTTTTAAACACTTGCTAAGTAGTCGTAAAGTGCCGACGAAATAACGCATCGATGATACACTTATAACATCATAAAGTTAAAATACGAGCTACACGTAGACATTTACAGCTTTTACAGCTTATTACTTAATTTATATCATAATTAACTCAATGGACAGGTATTTGGGATTCAGAGTAGCTTATTTGAATTAAATAGTCGATTTAAAAACAGTATCGACAAATGTTAATTGAATGAATAATATAAACTAGTTTGGAGAAAGGTGTATGCAAATATATTTAAAACCAGATTGATAGAAGGCGTTACTTTGCGGAAATCCATACTTAAGGGACCATATACGCTAAAATACGTCAGCAGTATAATGTTTTTTCATACAAAGCAATCATGGATCTTGGTGACAAAAATACACAAGATTAACATTAATATACTTTATAAGACTAGTGTTTCGAAAACACGATACATTTCACTTAGCTCGATAGAAACAAATCAAAAAGTTAACCCTTTTTTGAAAGCAAAACCCAACTGTCTACTTCAATTATGAAAATATCGACACCATATTTAACATAAACATAGATAAGTACTATACCTAAATGATAAGTGTTTCAGTTTTTATACTTTTTTTCAAATTAATTTTATAGTGTCAAAAATAGTGATTTGTCGCTTAAGACGTTTACTTTAGAACGCAGTATTTCATAATAATCATGGAACGGGGGAGCGCGGTGATTGGCTCTTCTGGCTGACTAAGTATGGGGCCTTAAACCTAAATAAAATTATTTAATATAGTATATACTATTTAATAAACTCCACGAAGTCGAATTCTCGTGATGATGCTTCGGTTACGAAACGAAACGTACGTTGAGTATTTAGGGTGTGTGTATTGTTGGCGGTAATAAAACATTGTAGTGGTGTGTGTTGTGTGGAGCTGGATGGATATATTTGGGAGTTTAAGCTTCCTGTAAGTCCAATTCACTCATAGCGCACAATTTTGCATGTTTTATCACGCCATAACACGTATAATAATTTTAAGTTTGTTTTGGCGGGAAATTGCAACTTAAATAATTTTATTTGGATTTATTTAAACTAACCGTTGCCTGTGACTTCATACACGCGGTACAGTGGTTAGTAATAAGACCGAAATATTTTTTGAAGTGAAAAGTATTCTTAATGTTGACTCAGGTTAGCTACTAATACAAATTGGTAAAAATCCAACTTCGGTAAAATTCGTTTAGTAGATAGTATTTGCGATAAAACTGAAAACAAACAGACAATATTCATATTTTAAAATGTAGAAACAATTGTACTGTTTTGCGTATCACTTATAATTTATTATTTTAGAAATAGACTAACGGTTTCGCTTATAACAGCATCATCAGGGCTAGAACTTAAACTTTTTGAGTTGACTTTTTAATAAAATAATTAATTATAAGTGATACGTAAAACACTACAAGTATTTCTTCATTTAAAAATATCAAATACGAACAGACAAACCCACCGACAATGGAAAATTTTAATAATCCTCGTTTTGGGTTATATAGCCTGTAAATAACATATTGCAATTACTGTTATAAAAATGTTTATAACAAATATAAACTAAATACACAGATTTAGTTTTATTAACACTGTTTCATTACGTATATGATGACTGATGCTAGATAGCAGCGTCTATTTCTAAGGATACGATATGAGAGACACATGGTCTTTATTTATTTTCACTATAACTGTTAACGCAATCAGATGGGTTTACCGTTATATTTGTATGGGAAAAATTAAAATGTTATTTCTTCCAGTTTTCCTTTTTTCTTATCTTTTAGACTTTCATAAATAATTCAAAACCAAAGGAAGCCAAATCGGCCCAGCTATTCTAGAGTTTTAGCGAGACTAACGAACAGCAATTGATTATATATATAAGAATATTCATTGTCCTCGTTGATACGTCTAAACTCAGCATATTTATTGAATTTCAAAATACGATAGTTTCTATTCTTTCTGTGGTTTCTTTGATATACAATCTTAGACATTTTTCTAAACTGAACCGATGCGAAAGTGTAATGACGATGATATTTTTATATTAAGTATAATATCTATTAAAATATGTAGTGCAAAACTAAAAAAATGTTAAAAAATATTTAAATGTGTATTAGGTATAACTGACTAAGTTTTACGTTATTTCAGATTATGTAGTTTTATCAATGACATCTAAAAATGACGTCACGCAGCCTATTTGATTTCGTGAACTTCAAATCGCTTATTTTAGTCACAGCGGTAATATCACATTATTTGTGAGGTTTTTTTCAGTATTCTCCATCGTGAAATAAACAAAACGTGACAACAATGCTACCTGCAAACGATCAAGGGCGTGGTGACTTCACAGACGAAGTATCGCGTAAAGCGAATTTTTTTTTCATTTATATTATTACTTAATTTTTTATATTTCTTTCAATTGCTTACTTACATTAATTGACAAAAAATAAGTAAACTCCCTAAGTTGGAGATTCTTTTTTTAAGTTTGAGCTGGGACTTTTTATGTAGTCCCTTTTAAAGCTTATGAAAACATGACGAGTTTTTGATTTTACTTAATAATATTTATTTAATGAAATTCAGTTTTAGAAAATGTTCTCATTTTGTAATAATAATAATAATAAATTATAATATACATAATAAAGTAAATAATCAGTTATGTTTAAAAATTCTATGCAGAGAAAACTGAAGTCGCTATTGCAGTTTTACGGCTTTGAAATATTCTCTCTCATGACTGCATATTTTTATACCATTTGTCGTTTTTTGTATGTCGCTACTTGGAAACTGAGTTTTCTTCCAAAACTCTTGTATGTTTATTTAATATATTTTCTTTTTATCGCTTTGTTTATTTTCATATAACGAAAATAACTGTTACAACTGTTTTGATGATTTTTCAATATTTAAAAGTTGCACCTATCACTATGTGGGACTTAGTGTCTTCGGCCATAGGTTCCTTGGTTGTGCCTTTGCCTACCTTTTTGGGGGTATGGACGTGAAGATAATTACTTTATTAAAAAATAAAAGTCAAATCTAATTCATCTTTGATAAAAATTGGCTCTATCAGAGTAAAGATAATATCGATTGACGGAATGATATTCCATGACGTGCAGTAGAAGCCGCGGGCGGTAATATGCAAATATATTTAAATGGACCGCTGTTATTGCTAATGATATGTCTGAAGTTTAAATCTCTTCCTCAGACATTATTTTCTTTTTACAAACAACCTTCACCTGTCTTAGTATTGACATTTTATTTTTTATTGTATAAAGAAAGAAAATAGTTTTATTTCATATAGACTATACAACAAGGACTTGTAATGAAGCATATTATTGTATATTTTGTCATTTAATAATGAAATTGATTTACCTCGTATATGTGAGATATCATTCACCAGTATCATTTACATTAGTATTATACGTGGACAAGAATAAATTGATAGAAGAAGGTGTTAATTTGCGAAAATCCATTCTTAAATCCAAACAAAATTGTATAATTTGCAATTTCCCGCTAAATACAGTTTAGTTGTGAGTGTTGTGTGGAGCTAGATACATGTTGGGGGGTTTTGGCTTCCGGTGAGTCCAAGTCATTCATAGCGCACTATTTTGCCTGTTTTGTTACGCCATAATACGTATTATTTCTTTGGCGGGAAATTGCAAATTAAATAATTATATTTGGACAAGAGTTAACTTTTGATATTCATTAAATGACCAAACGACCTTACCTTATGAAGTTCGATTTTAAGTTTTCTCATATTTTTATTTATTTAACATTTTCCGATAATTTATGGACACAACTCTATTGCTATATGTTTTGATATCCACTCTACCTCCCGCGAGCTCACAAGTCACACGTATGCGCTAAATAATAGTGATAGTGAATTGTAGCGGTAATGAAACGTATCTTACATTAGCTTGCGTCGTTAAAATATTTACGACTGTTTACCTTCGCCCATAAATCCCGAGTGGTACCTTTGATGGATATCGTAGTTGAATCATAACATATGGCTCTAAGATAACTTCATTTGACTAAATCTGTACTAATAAAATAAATTATAAAATGCTTCCGAGCAGTCACTCTGCCTATTTGTAAAAGAAACTTATCGGTATTCTTAAGATGCACATTTTTTTTTACTTTATTGTATTTTTTTTTTGTTTTTCAGTAGTTTAATTTTTGTGTGTATGTATATACTTTTTATTTTATTGATTTCTGTAACCTGGACGGGATGGCTGTAAGAAATCTCTGGGTGAGACAAGGTCACCTACTCTGTGTTTATTAATATTTTTAATTTCCTCGTATGTGATTGCCTATGTGGTCTAGGGGTCCGTTGTTGGACTTGACTTCATGAGATTCCTGGTTTTATCCTCAGGTCAAGCAACAAAAAAAATAGATGTTTTTCAAATTTCTGAAGAAAAATACGTCCTTGCCAGGGATATGTGCCCAGTTGGCGATAGCCTTGCAACTAAACGCATTGTGGGACTTATCATCTTCGGCTGTGTGTGGGCACCCTGGTTGTGCTTTTGGCTACCTCTTCGGTAATAGAGCAGGAAGACTCTTTTATTCTCGTATTATTTTGTGTACTGTAATGAATTAAAATAAAAATTTAATTAGTTTTCATGAAAAAATTGTATACATTGTATACCAGCAAATCCGAAAGCAATTGTCATACTTTTGCTGTAATATTTAAAATAGTAAATCGACTAAAATCGTAATAGACAGGCAAACTTTCACATTCATAATATTGGAACGGTTGGAATTTTACTACAAAATCTAAACATCAGCTTAGGATTACCTGCACATTCAAATGTTTCTCTTAGAAAAAAAGAATTGTGGGACAATCTAAAAATAAACACTACAAAACATAAAAAGTATAGTCACGCCCATATCCCGGAAGAGATAGGCAGAGGCACAACCAGGACACCCACGACTAGTCAAAGACACTAAGCCCCACAATGTGATAGGTGGCGAACCTATCGCCAACCGGATATCCAATCCCGAGCAACGTTTTTTTTATTAGAAAATTTGAAAAACCCAATTTTTTTGTTGCCCGACCCGGGATTCGAACCCTGGACCTCATGCAGTCAAGTCCAACGCCTGAAGCGCTAGACCACAGAGGCGATAACAAACACAATAACATAAAAATAATGAATGTAATCGGACTACGAGTTAATGAGTTATAGCCCAATTTATTTGTTGACTTTTACCCCTGTCCCATGGGTCTTTCTGTATTGAACAGGATAAAAATATACCAAAAACCTTCCTAATAACATATCTGCCTGCCAAATATCGTTACAATCGATTCAGTAGATTTAAAATGAATCGCAGTGGATCGCAGACAATAAATAAATAATAAATAAATAAATATCTCTCTAGACAAGTCACACAAATTGAATCTAACCCCAAAGTAAGCAAATTATATGCTTGTGTTATGGGTGTTAGTCAACGATACTATTACATAGAAATACTTAAATAGATACCAGAATAAATTTAATAAACACCCAGACCCGGAAATGCAGACATCTAAATGTTCATCACACAAATGCCTGCCCCCGTCGGGAATCGAACCCGAGCCTCGCGATTCGTCGATGCAGTTAGGCGAGTACGCTAGCCACTCGACCACAATACTTCCAGAAAATTTAAAAATGGTTCTTCTGTCCATTTTTAGTCACCTGTGCTTATTTTCTTTAAATGTATTCAATGTACAGAATTCTCAATTCTACAGATTTATTACATGAATAGATTTTTGAGCCAAGCTTTTATCTGCAAGGGTTATTCCCAGCAGTGGACTCAAAAATTCCATTCGTATCAAATAAACCCAAACATGTTATAATAATGTTGGGAATTTTAGGAGTTCCTATGAACACCTCTCGCCTGCACCACTATATCAGCTCTACTATATCATTAAACTTAAGCGTACTTGCCAAAAATCAACTCAATCAGTTGAGGATAGCTGCTTTAAAACTGAATTACGAAATTCCACTCGGATTACATTCCACATACTTACATTGCAAGATAAATAAAAGGTTGTAACAGAGATTAAAAGTTAGCTTATTTGCTTGAAGGAACTTATTCTTGGAAATGCCAATTGGATTTGAAAAAGTGTTTTTACCTAGTCTATTCTTAAAGTAAGTTACCTGTCATGTAAAAGCACGATACGACTTTCAAGTCGGGGGTAAGAGCTTACGACCGCTAGAAATTGCGTGTTAAAAGTATACCTGGTTGGTATTAAAATAATATAATTCCTTTCGCAATAAAATGTTATTTGTTTTGTTGAATAATAAATTATTTGGCTAGGTAATAATGAATAAACTGTTTACTGTGCGCAATAACACTTACATTTATTATACTAACAATTACGAAATTTACAGGTTAAATACACAAATTTCGCCTAATTTTCAAATAAAGCACGTTCTATCAAATAACTTTTGTATCTCAGGAAATTTTATCGCAGTAATTAATTTTCAAAATACTTGAATGATTAGTTCTATAATTTTAAGTTCAATTTATTTAAAAAGACAACGTTACTAATGTAAAAATAGTCAAAAATATCACATACATGTTACAAAATAGTACTAGTACATTTTAGTCAATCTTAAAATAGTAAATCTTACGACGATCAACCGTATTGGTACTACAGTCTTATCTAACCGTGCCAACATAATGTTATATATTATAATGTTCGCCACTATTATTTTCAAGGTATGGATCAAATAATTCTAAATATTGACCCGAACTTTAAGCTACTACAACACAAACTTTTGGTAAATATCCATTCAGTAGGTTTTGCGTCAGAGTTGAACAGACAAACCGATAAAAAATTAATATTCTTCGATTTGGTTTATGCACCCTGTATAAAAAACGTAGCAATCATTGTTTGAGAAAATTGTTTAAAAGCATCTTCAAGCCCATGTCCCCGAAGGGGTAGGCTGAGGCACAACCGGGCACCCACGATTAGCGTAAAACTCTAAAAGTGATAAGTAGATGGCAAGCCTATCGCAAAACTGGCACATATTCAATCCCGGTTAACATTATTTTTATTAGTTAATTGAAAACATACATTTTCTAATGTTTTTGTTTTGTTAATATGTTGAAATAAATTGTTTCTTGCACAAATTTCATTTAATACTCTTTTACATATGTATAGATAAAAATGTTAACAGTATTTTGCCAATTTTAATTAACAAACATGTCCGAGTGTGCTTAGTTGAAGAGCTGGTGACAAGAGTCAATATTTAGTCATAGTTTCAAACTCAATTGCATTCAGCTGTTTTTGGCGAGGATAATTTTAACCAGCACCACAATAACAATACGTTCATAACCGCCATCCTAAACGGGAGGGTGAAAATAATTGTATAATGTTTATGCAGACGTATTGTGTTAATTTCGAGGGTGATTTACTTGTAATTATTTTTTAAGAAGTGCAGAGGAAATAAGCTTCAAGACCAGAAAGTGGACTTCCGCTTATGATAAACCACCTATTAAGTGCGTTGCCAACCTGCAGTTAGGTATAAAGATCGCCTCTATGGTCTAGCGGTTCAGGTGTTGGACTTGATTGCATGAGGTTCCGGGTTCGGATCCCGGGTCGGGAAACAAAAAGAAAACGTTTACTTACACCAAATTACCGGCTACCCTACTAGACCAAAACACGATAGTGTGTAGCACTGACGCTATGGTCAAATGTTTTTTTAAAGTGAACAATTTATACGCAATGGTACGAGTATTAAGCGTTATACGCCAATATTTGAGCATATTTTTTCCTGATGTTTCGTTTATCCTTTTCCTTACCTTTTCTTTCCTGTGTTATCAAATTTTCTTTGATATACTTCGCTCACAAACTCCAAAGATATTGATGCTCTGCTTACCAGCAAAATACTAAACTGATTTACCTATTCTAAGTAATAACAACTTTTAGTAGCACGATATTTTTACTGACAAAAGAAACGAAAAACAAATTAGGTTTTTTCAGATAAAAAACTTACACATAAAAAGTAAGTAAGTATCTTCACACAATAACCAGGGCACCCTCGACTAGCCAAAGATACTCAGTCAAGTCAGAGAATGTGATAGGTGGCAAGCCTATCCCCAACCGAGATATATATCTAATCCCGAGCAACATTTTTTTGTTAGAAAATTTAAAAAAAAATGTTTTTGTTGCCCGACCCGGGAATCGAACTCAGGACCTCATGCAGTCAAATCCAACACCTGGACCACTAGACCACAGAGGTAATACACATCGTCCAGAAAAAAGCAAATAGGAACCTTCCAGCTTAGAATACTTTTATCTTCGAACCCTTCTTACTTTCTCTCAGATTATAGTAAGCTGTCAGTAATTAAAAAAAACCGCCACGTTGAAAGGGAGGGTGAATTTAATTGTGATGTGCTGAAGCATACGTATTGTGCTAACTCTAAGGGCGCTCTAGTTTTAAGGACCTGTTGTTGCCCACGACTTTGTCTATATTTTCTGAATTTAGTCTTTAATTTGGTCATGATTAAAATACTTTGCGTCGTGAATTTCGGTCCAGCAAAATTCTACTTCTACGTGGTAGAGTAGCAGTACTCCTAAATTATCGCTACAAACTTACTTTTCCTACTGCTATAGTTTTATTACTCTCTATTGTTTCACGTATTTGAAGGATAGGATAGGATAACTTATATACTCAAAACACTTGAGATTTCAGCCTCATAATTTCAAAGCTTACTTTTGCTCGAGGCCTAACAGCCCAGCCTCAGGTTGGCAACGCACCGTTGTGTATTTCTTACTTCCAGGTAATCCGCCTGATTGATTGCCTTCTAATATCATAAAAAATAGTTTCAATATTGGATATCAAAATTGGACACACAAGGCAACTAGCCTATCCCCTAAGCATTCTGCCACCCTCTAATTACGCAGGTCCGTAGTGCGAGATTAGGCAGAGGGAATTATCCTAATGTGCGTCATGGTTTAAATTGTATCCTATCTGAACCAAAGTAAATAAAATGGCCGACCGGCTAGTCGATATTGACACCAGCTAATTGCAAATACTTGTATCGCATATGTGGTTTAGCGGTTCAGTTGTTAAACTTGACTGCCGGTTCGAATCCCGGGTTGGGCAACAAAAAAAATTGAGTTTTCCAATTTTCAAATTAAAAAAAACGTTGCTCGGGATTGGATATGTGCCCGATGATAGGCTTGCCACCTAAGAAGTTAGTGTCTTCGGCAAGTCGTGGGTGCCTGGTTGTGCCTATGCCTACATCTTTCGGATATGGGCGTGGAGATTCTTTTTTTTTCAATTGTATCTACTTTCAAAATTTTAGAAAAAAATGCATGGATGCATTAAACTTAAGCCGTCTATTTAATAAACATGGACGAAAGCAGGATTAAAATTAAGTTGATGTAAGTCTGTATTTTGTAATAAAGAATTTAATACCAGGTTGAACATTGAAATACTTTATACTGTGTTTATTAATACAGATATTATAGTAATTACAAAATTTTAAATATAGATGTTTGAAGACGTACATACATATCTTCACACCAAGTCCCTTACGGGGTAGGCAGAGAGTATCGACTGCCAGACCTCACGATCCTGACAAACCTGTCTTGCTTCCTTCACATTCATTACCCTTTTCATACAAACACGCCGGTTTCGGAGACTCTTGACACCACCGTCGGATAATATCCGATTGATCTGATCGTGAAATGTCAGCCTTGGTCTCCCCGGGTACCGACATCCATCCACATTGTATATCTGCTTTGTCAATATTTCATCTGCCATTCTTTCCACACGACCAAACAGCGGAGCGGAGCAGTTTGAATACTTACTTATTACTTAATTAATTGTATCTATACATATTATGTAACAACCAGTAGCTGCTCGTTAGTCTCGCTTAAAATCGAGAACGGCTGAACTGATTTGGTTAATTTTAGTTTTGAATTATTTGTTCAAGTCTATGGAACGTTTAAGAAAAAGAGAAAAACTGCGAGGTAACTAGGAAAAACAACACTTTAATTTTTCCCATACAAATTGAACGGGTGGACCGGGACAGCTCTTAATGTATATCAATCTTGCTTGAAAAATCAGGTGATTAACAAAGTTTTGACCAAATACTCAGATATCAATATTGGTATTTTGAAATTATAATTATTAAGCCTTTATTCTTTTTCCATGACAATTACAGTAAATTACAGTAAACAAGTTAAGTAAAAAAGTGAAAAAGTAAAAAAATAATACTTAGATTCTAAGGGATATTTTGTCATGGCCACTTTCAGGTATAGGTTGAAATAACAGATTAAAATTTCCTAACTTAAGAAAAAAAAATTAAATATACATAAATCATGACAATATAAGCAACCGGACTCAAATATTCCGCTCGAGATGATTTTATTCAAATATATTTTCCAAAGGAAAGCTAAAATCTAGGTTGTGGCAAGGAAAAGTGGAGGCAATCAACCGCGCCAGACGTTGATTAATTTTTAAAAACCTAGAGTAAAAGATTTTTGCTATCTAAGAAAGGCTATAAGATACTTTGGTCGGCATTCCACGTTGACAGTTTTATAAACGACTCTGTAACTATCGTCTTCAAGTTGTTTTTATTTAACGTACTTTCTTTAAAATATTTTACAAAATAATGTAAGCATCTTCACACCCATATCCCCGTAGGGGTAGGCATAGGCACAACCAGGGCACCCACGACTAGCCGAAGATACTAACTCCCACAATGTGACAGTTGGCAAGCCTATCGCCAACCGGGCACATTTCCAATTCCGAGCAACATATTTTTTAAATTGGAAAATTGGAAAAATCAAATTTTCTTTTTCTTGCCCGACCCGGGATTCGAACCAGGGACCTCATGCAGTTTAGTCCAACAACTGAACCGCTAGGCCACAGAATCGATTAAAATAAATAAGTATAAAATAAATTACTTATTAATTACATGATTATAAATTATGTACATATTTTTAATATAGTTGTTTGCTACATAACTAAATTGTTTTTAGCTTCTACTCAACAAATATTCGATAACATTGTTGATCCCGCTTGAAAAATATAGGTAAAAACTTTTCTGCAAAGCAGAACATAGCCAGCCAGCAAATAGGAAAAATAAGTTAGTAAGTTTGTTACTAATACCGTGACTAGGTCGAAATGATAAAATTTTCATCATCATCATCCTCACCATCAGCCAGAAGACGTCCACTGCTAGACATAGGCCTCCCCCAAAGAGCGCCACTAGTCACGGTCACCAGCGGCTTGTATCCAGCGACTCCCCACGACTTTGACCAGATCATCAGTCCACCGGGTCGTCCAATATTACGTCCTCACGTACGTGGCCGCCACTTTTGCGAGCAATGTGACCTGCCCCTTGCCATTTCAGCTTGCTGACTCTCTGAACTATGTCGGTTACTCTCGCTCTATTGCGGATCACCGAATTACGGAAGAGATCTCGAAGAGAAACACTGAGCATAACTCTTTCCATAGCATGCTGAACGACTCTGAGCTTATTTAAGAGGCCCACATTTAACGGCCAAGTCTCAGATCCGTATGTCATCACCGGTAACACACACACACACACACACACACACACACACACACACATAAAGTTTTACGATGACTCAATAGATTAGGTGTTACCGCTTATCTGTTTCTGCTCCCATAGTGCTAGTGCCCGCCACCGTCGTGTTTTTGCTTGGCGGTTAGGGTAGCTAATAAATTAGTACAATCCTGCTTCAGTTTAGCAACACACTTTTCCCAGGGGCACTATTCGTTATATACACACTTTTTTTAAGAAACACTTGTACTTATCCACTATAATTGTACAAATGTATACTGGATAAGAACATGCTATAATTTTATAAGTGTATAGTGGATAAGTACAAGTGTTTACTACAAAAAAGTGTGTATACAATGGAATTCCACCAAGTGCCGACGATAACAAGTTTAGATTCTACTATTCGTTATTCCCTATTCGTATTCGTTATGCCTTGTGATTTTTTGATTTTGCATGTCAATATCCTCCTTAACAATTGAAAAAACTCTAGACAAAGGTCGTGATTAAAACCGTGCAAGTGTTTTGTCTTTCTTGAAAATTTTAATAAAAATAGAAACTTTTATGAATATGTCGTTAAATTATCGTGCTGCATCGACTCCAAGCAGACGCGTCGTCAGCGTAGGACGCACGACTTTAGCATATCGCCTGAGCTTGCTAAATCCCGCCCTAAAGGTCATTGCACACTGTGCCGCCTTTGCACTACAAAAATATATTCTTAACAAAATGTTGATATTACGAGTATTACTACCGTTATGTTAGTATTTGCGAGTGGTATTTTTATAAAGTTCTTTTTTACACAAATCAGTGTGTGTGAAAGCTAACTCAGTACAACTACGCGTTTACCTTAATGAAAAAAATTAAGAAAAAAATAAAGGCAACTTTTGATTATAAGTATTATCATGGCGATTTGAAAACAAAATACCTATGCATCACCACATAGTATAAATCAAAGTCGCTTTCTATGTATGTATTTTGATACAGTTTTTTTTAAATAGATAAAGTCATTGAAAGGAAATAACTTTATCTAATAAAAAAAATCTAGAACTTACTGCCGGGGTGAGCCGCTAGTTAAAGACAAGATATATCTTAAAAATAAAAGACTCGAAAATCAATTGTTGTTTGGTTGGATACATATGAATCGGCTTTGATTACAAAGAAAGAAAATAGCGGGCTAAGTCAACACACATGAAAAAATATAAACAAATTTAATTTAGATTCACATGTATAATAAAATAAAAGAACAGTATTTTTAAATAGGTATATTTAGCAATTTATTTGTATACATTTAGTAATGTATTATGTATAATTAGCAATTATGTATATTCACTATTCAGCTAGTTGTGTCTAAAGTATAAACACAAAATGGACGATCCGTTGACGTTTAATATTCAGATTAAGTTGATTCCGATCCTGTGGGATTTTTGCACTAATGTCGACGCTTTTGCACTTACTACATGTATCGATGGTCTAAGTCAATGCAACATTCTGAATTCGAATCAGAATGAGTATGGTGTGCGATAACCTTAACGCAGCCATTTTCTCTCAACGCCCTCAGCTCCAGTCATTATCGAACCCTAATAGTGTATTAAAAAATGGCCATCTTGAAATTGAACGTCTTCTTCTAAGGGAAGGAAAACTGTTGGCGAACAAGCACTTAATAGGATTGAATAGAGATAGCGAAGTAATAAACCGTGTTCTGTAATGTATTTATGGAAGATATTCCGACATTGCCGCTCCGTTGCACGGTTCACCTTCTATTTCCTCCTGAAACTTACCTCATTGAGATTTTAGCACGCGATCCTTATATGCCTGACAGAATTGTAAAAACATTTCTTTAAAAATAATAATATCGCCTCTGTGGTCTAGTGGTTCAGTTGTTGGACTTGACTGCCTGAGATCCCAGGTTCGAATCCCGGGTCGGGCAACAAAAAATTTGGTTTTTTCAATTTTCTAATAATAAATTTATATTTATATTATAATAATAACAAAAAACGTTGCTCGAAATTGGATATGTGCTTGGTAGGCAATAGGCTCGCCACCTATCACATTGTGGGTCTTATTGTTTTCGGCTAGTCGTTGGTGCCTGGTTATGCCTCTGCCTACCTCTTTTCTTTTTCAGTACATTATCTACTATACCTAAATACGAACGTCTATTTCCCACGTATATCACATTTCGCCAATATTTTTTAGTTCTTTCCATATGTGTACATTTTTTAAGTGAAAACTTTTTAAGCGGCGTTGCGCACTTTTTTTGGAATGTGTAAAAACTTCTAAAATCGCGTCAGGACACGTGACCTGAAATTCCGCAGGCCGCTTGCACGAATGAAACAGCGCAGGGCGCTTGCGCGAATGTTCGTGTTGTCACGTTTGTGTACGATTGAGTAATAAATGAATATTGTACTCTACCGCATAATTGATAGTACTTTCATACTAATAATGAACATAGTTAATATTCAAGTTTTCACTTCTGACGGCACTCCCGGGAGTGCAATCCTTTTTTTTAATATAAGTTCTTTGTAGCTGTTTACGTTAAGCGATACCAAGTTCGCCGAGTCGGGGAGAAACATATTCTTTTATCTTTCTATATAATATTAGGTAAGTACTAACTTTTATTATATTTTATATTATTCTATTAATTTTAAAGAAAGAAAAAAATTCGCCCCAGACAGGATTTGAACCTGTAACCTTTCGTCTTAAGCCGACGAATGCTCTAACCAATTGAGCTTCTGAGGATTCAAGTCCCGTGGCGAAATTTTTAATTTGTATAGATACACAATTCTGAGTACCCACCAAATCACCCACAAAAAGAAAAATTCTTTCTTTAAAATTTATAGAATATTATATTGCAAGTGCTAAAATAAAAATACGTATTTTATATTATTGTTTGGTTATCCACTGGAGACAATTTATTTTACTCTAAAGTTTGTGATTGTAAGTTATGTATCATTTTGTTTTTACTGGAAATACGTTTTTTAAATTAAAAAAGTAAAAAAAAGTATCTTCACGCCCATATCCCCGAAGAGGTAGGCAGGGGTACAACCAGGGAACCCACGACTACCCAGAGATACTAAGTCCCACAATGTGGTAGGTAGCAAGCCTATCGCCAACCGGGCACATATCCAATCCCGAGCAACTTTTTTTTATTAGAATTTATGAATTTTTTTCTTTTTGTTGCCCGACCTGGGATTCGAACCCGAGACCTCATGCAGTCAAGTCCAACACCTGAACCGCTAGACCACAAAGGCGAAATTACATTTTGATATATTTTGTCTTACTCAGGAAAACACGAATTTATCTAAATGCCTCATCAAAGTCAATTCTGAATTAAGAATGTAAATTAGTCTCGAAAAATGAAATAGTTGAGTTCAGTGATTTTGTTTGGAATAACTAAAGTTAGTTAATTACAGTAATGGACTATTGCGACAGCTTTATTTAACAACTAACTGTCGTCAAAGAAAATACGTTGATCGGACATTAGTTAGTAGCAAGGTTTTCATTTTTATTAAAAAGTTTTTTCTAATTCGCTTTAGATGTGTGATTACCTGATTCGTTCACATTCATTTAAGCTATTTTTTTTATAATATTGGAAGGCAAACAAGCAAACGGATTTCCTGATGGTAAGAAATTTACGCCGCCTAGAGACACAAAGGTGGTAATGGTGCGTTGCCAACCTGAGGCCGGGTTGTTAGACCTCGAGCAAAAGTAAGTTTACCGACTACCTTACCCTCCAAAATGTAACACGTCATGACGTTATGGCGGCAGGAATAAGTAAGGCGGTCGTAGCAATCCGAGTGAGTCGCTGCAAAACTCTACCACCTAGTCCCGGACTAACACGGGGATAAGTCAAACTCAAAAAAGCTGCAAAAAATCGACTCCACCTTTTAAAGAGTAAGATATATATAGCAGAGATTCTTGTGACACATCAATATAAATCTAAAACCTACGTGTAGAAAATTAAAGTTACCTAATAGATTTTTCAAAATTGAAGTAACATATGAATATTAAATCGCTAAACACTGTCACTTGGAATTACTAAGCATAGTACAATATTAACATGTATTTTACTATGAAAAGTTCTTATCAAAGTTCCATTATAGCTGAATTTTAATAAATGTTAAGGAAAAGTTATATAATAATAATATAAGTTATATAATAATAATATAATATTAATGTTACAATACTTAGAGTCACTTAAATTTAACCAACAGAAAATAGGATGATGATGGTCAAGTTAGCCTATAAAACACCTAGGCTATATACAAACAGTCTCCTAAAAGTCAGTGAATAGGATGAACTTACTATTCAGTTCACACACATTGCTTTCTCTGAGGTATTACTAATAATATTCGAATTTATACTTGCTATCGTCGGCACTTGGCGGAATTCCAATGTATACACACTTTTTTGGAGCAAACACTTGTACTTATCTACTTGTATCAGAATCAGAATAATCTTTATTCACATGAGCCATACAAGTGGTATTTGTGCGCGTCGACATTTTTTAAACTAACACCGGATCGGAATCGCGGCCTCATACTGAGAAGATCCGGCGAAAGAAACTCAGCGGGCTTGTCTTTTTTTCAATAATAATATTTACAATATAATATAGATTAAAAATACAAATTACAATCTGATTTTAACTTAAATGAAAGGTACAACAAATTACATTACAAATTGCAGTGAGAGATTGAAACCTCTATACTCTATAGTATAGTGGATAAGTACAAGTGTTTGCTACAAAAAAATGTGTAAATAATAGTATTCATTTCACTAATTAAATAATTAAGTAGGCTAATTTTGATTCGTACATTTGACGGTCGCAGAATGAATTATCAGTATTACCACTTATTAGCATAAATTGTTCCGAGTGATAATTGTTTTATAGGCAATTCGAATATCCACGTAATAAGGCTTATTGGATCGGCAAACATCATTGAGTATCATTACTCTGATACCAAAATAAACGAATGTAGATAATGGACAGCGGGATCAATACAAAGTAATCGCAAGCGGATCCAATAAGCTCAGCCAAAACAACGGGGGGTCGTCGACGGGATCGCCGCCATCCGAACATGGGGAAACAATATGGCGGCATGCAAATAGCTCGGCCATTATCGCACCTGGGCAGCGCGAGCTCCCCGAGTAAACAAGATTACGGGAATTGAATGGCTAATTAGAGGAAAAGAAGCGCCTCTAGCCGGCTGACTTATCAGCCCTCGTCTCCGCCATATTTCACGATACTTAAGTCGCCTTTATTGTTCGGCCGCCTCTCGTTTCGTTGGACTTGTTGACATTTTCTCTAGAAGCCTAGGCTCTATCTTTATAGTTGCGGCAGTTGAATGGATTAGTTTCAGAGTTTCATGCAAAATATTGTATTTACCACGGCTCTTTTCTTTATCAACTCCAATTTATCAATTGTTAAATTGAAAAACTGTTTTTTTGCTATTCGTACAGGTCTTTATTGTGTTTTGTCCCTGTGTTGGTCTGGATCCTCTGTCTGAAATAAACCATCTGCCGTACAGCATAGCGGATTCAAAATAGGTAAGCAAAAGTGAATTTTGTCGTTAAAAAACGAGACCAAGCATAATAAAACATAAGAAAAAGATTGAAACCTGAAGGTGGCGGTACAGTGCTATGCAGCAACTTGCTGTGCGAAGTGCGAAGCGGATAGACTCGCACCTTAGGCCTAATACTCAGGCTACAGGATAGCAGGGCACCTATAACATCAATGGTGTATATAGTCCACTGTTATCTCTTACCATCCAGGGACTACGACTCGCTGCCTTTTGCCATGGACATGGTTTTATTTACTTCTAAGTTCAGATATATTTTTTTAATATGTTTAAACGGCACGAAAACCACAATCATGCCGGACGGTTAGGCGCCACATACGCTCGGAATTCCGTTACGGTATCCCGTTTCTTATAAAGCCTGCATTATGCATGGTATGCTTTATAAATAATCTTTCATAAATTTAAAAAAGATTTAACTGCATTCGTGTTATCATACGCGAAAAAATGTTAACACCGAAGAACCCACATTTCTAAGTTAATTATCTCCCATAAAATGTTCTATTGGTCTATTGCAGCACCGTATATGTCAAAATTTTATGGGGTACATGACAACACTAATTAATATACTGACCACAAATGATGTGGGTTGCGATCACTTGTACGGCGATACTTAATCATTATTCAATTAATTAATTAGAGACTTTTATAGATAGTAAAATAAACATATTTACGGCTAAATTCGTTACTTTAATGATATCAGTTTAATTAAGTTTGCTACTGGTAATGGCGGCGACAGAGATGCGACTTTTGGACGCCACGTGCAGTATTACGTTTTTATCTTATTACGGAAAGAAAATTGGATTTTTCAGGCGTATGTGTTTTTCCTCGTACCTTTTATTTTTATGTGGACTTCAACTTTTTAGGCTCTAATGTTATGAGGACCACTTAGGTAAACCGTTCCAAGAGAGCCATCGCAAAACTTTGCCATAAATGCAAAAAAATCACTTTCGCTTTCAAAAAAAAAACTATCGCTTTTTACAAGCTGCTTGATAGGAAAGCATAGAATGAGAATTAGGAAATCGTTCGAATCGGAAATCTAACATATACCCTACAAAAATCACTTGTGATGCAATACCAAAATCTTTCAGCAGATAGGAACGACGCTACACTCTGACAAGATCTGGCGAAAGAAACTCGGGAGTGCTTTTATTTTTATATCTATTTTACAAAATGTGTTGTACACATAATGTAATTAAAGTACTAAATTGAAATATGTTAAGAGTCCATGTATGCTAAAATACGTCAGCACTCAGCAGTATAATTTTTTTTTCATACAAAGCAATCACGGATCTTGGTGACAAAAATACACAAGATTAACATGATTATGCTTTATAAGACTAGTGTTTCATTTCACTTTGCTCGATAGAAAAAAATCAAAAAGTTAACCCTTTTTTGAAAGCAAAACCCAACTGTCTATTTCAATTTTGAAAATATCGACACCAGATTTAACATAAACATAGATAAGTACTATACCTAAAAGAAAAGTGTTTCATTTTTTATACTTTTTTCGAATTACTTTTATAGTGTCAAAAATAGTGATTTGTCGCATAAGACGTTTACTTTAGAGCGCAATACTTCATAGTAATCATGGAACGGGGGAGTGCGGTGATTGGCTCTCTGGCTGACTGAGTATGGGACTTTAATGATGTATAGTAATTAAAGTATAATTAATATATTCTAGTTTTAAGAGATATATACGAAGCAGTCCCAGGCGCTGTCATCTACTAAATATTCAGCAATGGTATAGTAACTTTTGTATAGCCTATAATTTATCTCGCACATGAGTGACTGTGCAAAAAAGGGCAAAGTAAAGCGTGAGGTTACCACCTAACCACCTTTTTAGGAATAGTGTCATTCTTATTTTGAGCCTTAATAACTTTAGTTGAGTTATACCAGATGAATAACATTTTCAGGACATGATAACTGTAAATGATAACTGTCTTTGTAGTAAATTTATTAAAAACTAGTTGTTCCCGCGAACTTCGTTTCACCTTTTCAGTTTTTAGGAAAAATTAAAACGTCTTTTCCCCAGTTTCGTCACAATCAAATAGGATTAAACCTTCTCCCGGTTCTAACCTACCTTCCCACCAATTTTCAGCTAAATCGGTTAAGCCGTTCTTGAGTTATAAATAGTGTAATAACCCTACAAAACAACACAACTTTCTTTTATGTATACAGATAAAGTTTCAAGTCCATAGTTATACTATTTTAGATGTAATTGATATCTAAAACGTTGATTTTTTTCACTGAACTTTTTACTAAAAACTATTAAAATTTATAGGATAATTAAAAAAAATCTGGAGTCCTAGATAGCTGAAATTTGAGTATATTCTAATATTAATACAAAAACGACAAATAATTTTAATAATTATTGGAACTTTTATGCTCCAAAGCATAGAATAAAGGCATTTTACAAATATACAAAATTCAAAGTCTAAAAAGTCCTAAAAAGATAAAATATATATTTTAAACAACTATTAAATACAAAACCAAGAAAACATTTTCCCCGTGTTGGTCCGCGCTTCTTTGCAGAATTGGCCACCTCTCTTGCTGCGAGGCAACTCGTAAAAGGCGAGCATAGAATTACCGTCACTAACACCGCGACATCCTACTAGGTGGTACAGTTTCGCAGCAACTCGTCCGGATTGGTACCACCGCCTTACCTATTCCTGCCGCCATAACGTCCAATGCTTAACGTTGACGTGTTCCAGTTTTAAGGATAAGTTAAACTTACTTAACTCGAAGCCTAACATCCCGGCCTCAGGTTTTTACTTTTGGTGTCTTGACAACAAAATTAATGAAAAAAAATCATCAAAATATTATCAAGACATATTAATTAATGAAAAACATTTTCATTAAAAATATTGCCAAGACATATTTAATGAAAAACATTTTTATTAAAAATGTTGCCAAGACATATTTAATGAAAAACATTTCCCACCCGGTGGACTGATGATCTGGTCAAAGTCACGGTGAGTCGCTGGTTGCAGGCGGCTGGTGATCGTGACTTGTGGCGCTCTTTGAGGAGGCCTATGTCCAGCAGTGGACGTCCTCGGACTGATTATGATGATGATGATAAAATATTAAATATTGCCAAGACATATTTATTAATATTTTCATTAAAAACATTGCCAAGACATATTTAATGAAAAACATTTCCCACCCGGTGGACTGATGTTCTGGTCAAAGTCGCGGGGAGTTGCTGGTTACAGGCGGCTGGTGATCGTGACTTGTGGCGCTCTTTGAGGAGGCCTATATGTCCAGCAGTGGACGTCCTCCGGCTGATGATGATGATGATTTTCATTAAAAATATTGCCAAGACATATTTAATGAAAAATATTTTAATTAAAAATGTTGCCAAGATATATTTAATGAAAAACATTTTCATTAAAAATATTGCCAAGACATATTTAATGAAACACATTTTCATTAAAATGTTGCCAAGACTAAAAACTTACACTGTGAAAAAGATATCAGATGTCATGTAGCCAAGCATCTAACTCTAGACGCTCTAACTCTACAAGCTTTAACTTCACACCTCACTTAAATTATATGGCTTGGCCGTTTCGTTATCGTAACGCGTGGTGTAAAAATTGTATTCCCCGATTAACTATTTTATTACCCTACTATACTATAGTTCTCATTGTGATGAAACAATTAACCTACACATTTTGACTAAGGTGCTGAATTAAAGCTGTGAAATTAAATCGTGTAGAGGGAGGATATTATATCTACATGATATTTGACAAAAAAAAATTATATTGGAAGGCAAACAGGTAAACGGATTTCCTGATGGTAAGATATTCCAGCCGCCTAGAGACACCAAAAGTGGTAATGGTGTGTTGCCAACCTGAGGCCCGGATATTAGACCTGGAACAAAAGCTAACTAGCTGGCTACTACCTGATCTTCCAAACCGGAACACGTCAGCATTGATATTATGGCGGCAGGAATAAGTAAAGCGCTGGTGCCAATCAGAGCAAGTCACTGCAAAACTCAACTACCTACTAGGATTTCACGGTGCTAGTGACGTTAAGTCTATGGTCGCCTTCTACGAGCTGTCTAGCAGAAAGATGGTCAATTTTTAAAAATATATTTGACACTGCGTGCCATATGGCGAACAAGCTCTTGGCAACTTTGTACATGAAAATGTTTTCGATTAATTAAATGAGTCTGAAATCAATACAGAAAGTTTGGTTTTTCCAATTATTTTAGATTTACGATTATTATAGGTTTTTTTTATTATTGTCGCCTCTGTGGTCTTGCGGTTAAGGTGTTGGACTTGACTGCTTGAGGTCCCAGGTTTGAATCCCGGGTTGAGCAACAAAAATAAAATTGGGCTTCTCTAATTTTCTGATAAAAAAAAATGTTGTTCGGGATTGGATATGTGCCCAGTTGACGATAGGCTTGCCACCTATCACATTGTGGGACTTCCGTGCTAGTCGTGGGTGCCCTGGTTGTGCTTCTGCCTACCACTTCGGGGATATGGGCGTGACGGTACTTAGTTTCTTATAGGTTTATTTTAACATCGCAACGTCTTCAATCAATCCGCGTATATTGTATGTTCAAGTAAACGTATACGTATATATAATATACAAACATAAAATGATGGGCGCCCAGTTTAATAAGACTTTTCTAAGCCGTTTTACGACCTCTTTACGACTTTTATGGGTCGGAAAGGGATGGCCACATTTATATTACATTCCGGGACTACAAGACTACAAAACATAGTTCGTATGTTTTATGTGAGAGTCCAGCGAACAAGCACGCTGCTATTTTAATAGTAGAAAACATCCGTTGCCTATAAACACTACATGCTACAGATGTCGCTGTTCTGTGGCCAGGATTTAAGTCCTACTGTGCATTTTTTTTATGGCCTGGACTAGACTGGACTATGACATAGTCTTTATGTGGAATAGGTAAGGCGACGGATCCCTACCCGGGCAAGGTGCAAAGCGCTCTATCACGACTGATCTTCTTGGTAATTACCTAAATTTCAATCTTTTCTCGCCTAAGAGCTCCTGCCTGATGAAAAGACATATGGTCTATTCTGTTTAATGGACCTAGACCAATATGAGAACGAAAACCGTGACATTAAAATTAAAATTAGAGCAGAAAGAATGTGAAGTGAGTTTCTACGCATGGCGACATTATAAGAGCTCGGTTTTTTTCAGTAGCTCAGATTTTTCTTGTAAATACAGTATTTTATATACATACTAGTTAATACCCGCGGCATTGAACGCGTTAAACTGAGATGCAAGCATGCATGATCTTTCTGGTTTAATTAAACAGCAAACTGTTTAAATTTGATTAAAATCGGTTAAGTAGTTTAGGAGTGATTCGTGGACAAACAACGTGACACGTAATTTATATACTCGTACATTAATATATTAATATTTTTGTCAAGTTTATATCTATTTAAATTCAATAGACAAATCATTCGAATAAATTCCAAAAAACTTAAATAAATTATTTTATTATTTTTATTTGCAAAAGACAAGTAAACAGACAACATGCTAAAATCATTATAGATATAATGTTATAAAAGTAAGACAAAAGTTAACTGATCTCCAACGCACCAGTTAAGCTACTGGAAGGGCGCTGTAATTTGACACAAAGATAATAATTATAATGACCTTTCACAAATTTCTGAGAAAGCATTATGGAAATTTCATCCTTAAAAAGGTCAAGTAGGAGATGATAAATTGTATAAAAATCCGTCGATTTTGAAGTTAGCCGAATCTGGCACGTAATTGTCTATCGTCAGAAGGACAAAGGTTTTTTCTTGTCCTCGTCTCTGAAAGAGTTCCTGTGAAGCTTCAAAATTTAGGCTTTGAACTTTAAACTGTTACTGTCGATATTTCTTTGATATAGGAAGGCAAACGAGCAGACGGATTTTCTGATGGTAAGAAATTCACGCTGCCTAGAGACACCAAAGGCGGTAGTGGTGCGTTTGCCAACCTGAGGCTGGGATGTTAGGCCTCGAGTAAAAGTAAGATAGATCATTAATATTTAATGATGAATGATAAGATTTTTTACCGGGATGTAAGGTAAAAAAGTGTGTGTTACCAGTGATGACCTACGGCACCGAGACGTGGTCTCTTACTGTGGGCCTGATAAACAAGCTCAAGGTTGCACAGCAAGCTATGGAGCAGGCTATACTCGGGGTTTCCCTACGAGATCGATTCAGAAATGAGGAGATCCGCAGGCGAACGAAAGGCACCGACATAGCCAGCCGGGTTAGCAAGCTGAAGTGGCAGTGGGCGGGGCACATAGCGCGGCGAACTGATGGCCGTTGGGGCAGAAAAGTTCTCGAGTGGAGACCACGTACCGGCAAACGAAGCATAGGACGGCCACCCACGAGATGGACAGACGACCTTATGACGGTCGCACGGTCTCGCTGGATGCAGGCCGCTTCCTTCCGGTCGACGTGGAAGTCAACGGGGGAGGACTATGTTCAGCAGTGGACGTCCTATGGCTGAAATGATGATGATGATGATGATGAAGGTAAATAGGCGGACTGCTTTCCTAATAGGTGGTAGGTTTATCACCAAGCTGGTAATGGTGAGTTGTCTATTGTTAAGCGTCTTATTTAGTTTATATAACCTACCCGACCTTCGACCTCCCAAAACCAAAACATGACAGTGACAACTTTAAAGCAGCAGGAACGAAAAATAAAAATAAAAGTATCTTTACGCCCAAATTCGAAAAATCATATTTCTTTTTTTTGCTCGATCGGGGAATCAACACGGGACCTCATGAAGTCAAGTCTAACACTTGGACCACTAGACCAAAAAAGAATCCTGATTTTAGTGACCCTGACAAGCTGTTGTTATTTTATTTTATATTAAGCCTATTTCATTTCCTGAAAAGGGTAAACTGAACCAAAAATCTAAATATTAATGCAAGCTTTAAGGTAGTATGATCAAGAATATGATTTAAAGAGGTGTATTCGGTCGACGGTAACCGTAATTTAATTACTAACATGTAGAGCCCGTCACTGAGCCCACACAGAATCTGTTTTAATACAAGATTAATGGCGGATACGGATATAGTAACAAGGATTATTTTATTGAATTTATCTAGCTGTTGCCCGCGGTTTCGACCGCGTAGTTAATAGTCCCACAGGAACATTTTTTCGGGATAATAACTATATTATTCCTTAATTAAAGTGACCGTCTATGTGTGTGCTAAATTTGATGAAAATCGGTTACTCAATTTTAGCGTAACAAACACACAAACGAACTTTCGCATTTATAACATTAGAACATTATTATAACCTTATTTATAACATAATTTACGCAAGCTATTATTCTATTCATTTAATTTTAAGCTTAGATTTATTTCACTACCACTGTTACGACAGTCGTTTGTCATGGTTAGTTCCACTGTTTTACGTATTCCTCCACCTATAACGTTAACTTTTGTCAACCGGCAGTGTCGTGTACCAATTTTAGATGTGAATGTAGCTTGTAATAGACTCACGCAAGAGGTAAAGGCTAAAGTTGGCGACGCACCATTTTAACTCCAAAAGATTAATTATTCTTCTAAAAGACGTTAGTCAGGTTAAGTTGTTTACACCTACAACGGTTTTCTCGATTGTTAGTGTTCGCTATTGCCATGTTCTCGTAAAGGGTTGCTGGTAAACATGCTCACGTAAGAAGCTTAACACCCCAATCTCTGATTGGCTAAGCACTGTTAATGTTTTAGGTTTTTTGGGTTTACTTTATATACTAAATTTCCTTTTTTATGATATTGGAAGGCAAACAAGCAGACGGATTTCCTGGTGGTAAGAAACTCACGCTGCCTAGAGACACCAAAGACGGTAATGGTGCGTTGCCAACCTTAGGCCGCAATGTTAGGCCTCGAGCAAAATTAAGTTTACCGGCTACCTTACCCTCCTACTCGGAACACCTCAACGTCAAGCGCTGACATAATGGCAGCAGGAATAAGTAAGGCGGTGGTACCAATCCGGACTAGTCGTTGGAGATTCTACCACCTAATCAGATGTCATGGTGTAAGACGGTAAGCCTATACTCGCCTTTTACGAGATGCCTGGCAGGAAGGCAGATGGTCTATTCTGCCAAAGAGCCCGGGGCAACACGGGGGTCCTGACCTTATAATGTTAAACTGCAAGTCAAAAATTCGTAACAGCCAGTATAGATCTTTGGGCGTGAATTCCAAAAAACAAACAGACAAAATAAATATATTTTGCATGTATACATTTGAGTTATAAAAAAAGTTAAAAAAAAAGAAAAAGTTCGCGTGTATACATTTGAGTTATAGTACGGAAATATCAAATAACATTACCTCATACAAAAACTTATCACTTTCTCGATGAACGAGGTTCACCCAAACTACCTCCGCAGCTGACCTTCGGATTATTGGCCCAATAAACATGTCTCCTATAAATGTAAATTTAATCTTATCTTAAGTAATATATAATTATAGTAAAGTCTTTACAGGTTCACGTTAATTTTAAATTATATTGAACTATCGACAAAATGTTTATTTAAAGTTATTTTATATATATTTATTGCAAGAGCTATCTATATATTAAAATGTAATGCCAAAACTTTGGACCCTTTTTTAAGAAAGTTGCGCGGACGCAGGAGCGTAAAATTTGGCACACTTATAGTTAAAGTTTAGGAGAAGTGCAGAACGCTAATATTTTTAATGATAATACTTATAAAGTACATTAAATCAATAAGTAAAATATTACCCACACTACCATGCATTTGACACACACAAACAAATATATTGATGATAACGATAAAAGATCACAGATGGCGCGCTAAAAACTTTGGAAAAAAGTATTTGATCTTGAGAAATGAAGATGACGTTCTTATCAACAAGATATTAAAATTTATTATGGTCGAATTACGACCAATGGTCGACCACTAGTACAAAGAAATAAACGAATCATAAATGTTGGTTTTATTGTATTTTCCGACGATATATATACCTTTTTTAAGAAAATTTTTAATTCTTTCAAAGCTTTTCTTTTAACAACGAGTAAAATCCAATACTTTGTCTAACAGAAGGCAGAAAGTTCCATAATTTCTTTACAAGAGATAAGAGGCGAAAGTTCACGCAGGAACTGAGATTTATGACATCACCGTCGCTCCTTTCACTAAATAATAAAAGGCCGCTGTAAAACGCGGTGGAAGCATAAAACTTTTACATCCACACAACCCGTTGGAAGATATCCGTGAATGTAAGGCGTGACGACTTAGACGCCAAATTTCCATTACAGTAATCAGTGTTACGATAATTGGTTGGTTAGGGATATTATTAATTATGGAAGCATTGCTACCTTGTGACCGAGGTGATAGGCTTAAGTGCAAGTCTATCAGCTATCCTACCTTCTGGATTGGATCAGAACAGAGCTAAACACTTATAATATACTAGGTGAAGTTGTTTATGAAATTGAAAAATTGCCAAGGAGATGATACCGTGTCAATTCCGGGCACTGATCGACACGGAACCGGGTCGAACATACTGTCCCCTGCTCCCGTCAGCCTTCCAGCAGATAGGAGAAACAATTCAAAAGAATAAACTAATTTATATAATTAGTATACTACGTTACAATAGTCTGAATATCAGCTCGGTTCAATTTCAGAGTTTGTCACTTATGCCGCCGCTAAAACTAGGTGGTAGAGTTTGGTGACATTTCATAGGATTAGTATCAATTGGTTGTCTATTCCTGTCATCATAACATAAATTCATATCTTCGTCTTCACAGATAAGATTGACATGGTGCTAACCCAGCCAGACAGAAGCCTGCTGTTGTCGAGAATCGAACCCTTTAGCTTACCATCGTACTCGCGGATAATCTAGGCTACGCTTGTACGCTAGCCCCTCAACCAACACTGGGGCTAAAAGACACGGATTACCAGTTGTCGAAAATAATATCTACTCGTTATTTATCAGTATCTAGAAATTATGAAATATTAGATATAACCACGTTCTGACTTATCTAAACAAAAGTGTAAAACTACCGCAAACCGCCATCAAGCATGGCGGTCTCCATGTACGATGTGAATGAAAAATTTAATGCCTTTAATACATATCAATTTTTATTTGACCTGTGAGTTAAAGTATATAAGTAATAAGAAATAAGAATACGTATCGCCTCTGTGGTCAAGCGGTTCGGCGTCGGACTTGAGTTCTTGAGGTCCTGGGTTTGATCTCCGGGTCGGGCAACAAAAATATAGAAAATATGCATTATAATTAATTTTATTTTATTCATTAAAATACGTTGCCCGGGATTAAATGTGTGCCCGGTTGGCGATAGGCTTGCCACCTTTCAGTTATCACATTGTTGGATTTAGTGTCTTCGGCTAGTCTAAGTGCCCAAGTTGTGCCCGAGACTACCTCTTTGGATTGACTTGAAGACATTCTACTCTAATAAGAAGACGTAGTTTTGGGACTGGCAGGTCATTTGTCCCAAAAATAAACAAAAACTAAAAAAATTAAAACTCATATTATGTGATTGAATATTTTTGAATGTTTCAATAGTAAAATATAAATAAAGCACCAAAAATACGGTTACATTATTTGTAATACAAGAAAATTGCCACAATCAAAACATTTTGAGGCTTTAAAAGCCTGTCCACTGAATTTGTATTCGTTAAAACTCTATTTTTATTGTGCAAAATCGTTAGCTACATAAGCAACCTATTGTTTCGGTGGAAGTGATGAATTTCAACGCATGAATATGTTTAGTCTCAACTATATGTTAAAAATTCATTACTTTTCGTGTCATAGAAGTGTGGAAATACTGTTCGAGCTTCGTAAAATGAATTACGCATTTCACGCCTACATCTTTAATAGGCGTAGTTTAGTAGGTTTAGTAATTTTGTAGCCGTAAAACAGGAAAAAACTGACTTAGAGTTCAATAAATAAGTCATCTAGGTATACAAAAATAGGTACACAAAGATTTCTCAGAGATTTCATAATCAAATCCAGACTTAACGGCAAAAGGACTATTTCAGAAGTAAGCACATTCAAAACTAATTTTAAAATCAGTTCAAAAAATGACAGAGAAAACGATTAGCATTAGTGTACATAAAAAATATAGAAGTCGAATAAGCATCTTCTCCTTTTTTCGGTTGAAAATGTCAAAAATGTAAATAAAAATGTCGCTCAAAAATACTTTTAGAAGACTAATCACATTAGGTAGCTGCGAAACAACACGTGTCATAAAATAACGCCTCATTTTCGAATACTTTTGCAAAAGCTCCAGTAAGCAACAAAATATCGTATTTCAAGCAACCGTCTGCTTTTTATCATAACAATCCTCGTCTAAATTTAAGATCCATTGTATTACCAATTTTTTATCAATCGCTTTGTTGTATACGAGTTACAATTTCGAATATAATAAAATCGTTTGCTATTCTATATTCACGATGTGTTGATAAAAACTATATAAGTTTTTGGATGCAAAAAAATGGGACGAGTACATTTTTCGACATTACAATCTTGTTTCTTCACGTACAAGAATTAAAGTTGATTACATATGTCTTGATTGATAACTCTAGTTAAGTATTACAGTCCATCTTAATAATATTCCTAGTGAAGCAGAATTTAACTCCGACAAAAATATTTTTTGTAATCATAGTGCGCAAGGCAAAAATAATAAGAAATATGAAACAACTATAAGCAATAAATTTACTGTTACTAATAACTGATACTTTTATTTCAATCATTATACCAATTAGTAATAATTAAGAAACAAAAGTTCTACGACGGTTGTTTTGTATTCAATTGCAGACAGCAGACTACTACTACATTATTATAAATAAAAATATGCATGTACAAGTTTTACGAATTGACCCAACTCATGAGAAAATTACATGTTCCTGTCGTTTGTCGATGTTGAACGATGCAAATAAATATTACGAAAACACAGAAATAAACTTGATAAATAACAATACTTAGAAATCTAAATGCAACTGCTTATCTTAGAATTGCCTGTCGATGTCGGGAATTGAATTCAAACTGTAACAGAAGCAAAGAAAGTATGCTCCTCTATCATCATCATAATGATGTTGATCTGGGTTTTTAAATACTTACATATCTTCGCGCCAAGTCTCTTACGGGATATGCAGAGTATCGAGTACCAAATCTCACGAACCCTCCAGACCTGTCTTGTTCCCTCCACACTCCCAGGAAACCAAGACTACAACCTATCTGCTTTCTCCTACCACCGTTTCCAAACCTAGACAGGCAGGAGAAGAAACAAAATCGGATATGGAGCTATAGGTCTTAAAGAATTTGGAGTAAAAATAACTACGTGATCCTTTAAAAACCAAGTCACGGGTGGACGCTAGTCCAAAATATTCTATTATTTGTCGGTGTGCCCTGTTATCGCGTGATCACCGCTGGAACGACAGCCATCGGTGACAAACAAATTCCTTGTCCACATTTATGCACTGTCATGGCCTGTCAATAGAAATGCGTTGCGTTACTTTCCATTAAACGACGTTTTTTATTTCCGTCTCATCCTTCCTATTTTGATCGTTTTATTCACGACTAGTGGTCGCCGTGGGTCGAAACTCGACCATAATATATTTTAATATCTGGTTGATAAGAACGCCATCTTCATGTCTCAAGATCAACTACTTTTTCCAAACTTTTTAGTGCGCCATCTGTAATCTTTTATCGTTATCATCTATATATTTGTTTGTGTGTGTCAAATGCATGGTAGTGTGGGCAATGTTTTATTTATTGATTTAATGTACTTTATAAGCGCTATTATTGAAAAATATTAGCGTTCTGCACTTCGCATAGACATAAACTTTAAGTGTACAAAATTTTATGCTCCTGCGTCAGCGTAATTTTCGTAAAACGGGGTCCAAAGTTTTGGCATCACGTATTAATATATAGATTCGTAAACGAAAAGTTTAGTGATTATAGCAGTTGGTACACCGCGGCACCGAGTCAGTTCTTTGTCTGGACCCAGCTTCATGTACTGCTTTTTGTATTCAGGACTTCTTTGAACTGCAGTTGGTGTCATAAATATCAAATCACCCAGAACCTTATAAAATCGAATTAAATACCGGACCGCTGGACTGCAGAGGATTGTATAAAAAGCGTAATGAATATGGAGGACTCTAGGCAGGTAGTACAGTGTAACACCGGGACGTGTTATTTAATTATTAAAAGAATATTTTTATATATAACATTTTATTTTCCTTTACATGTTTTTCAATATTTTTCTTTTCAATCCTCAAATGACTTGTGTTTCTCTTTTATCTTTTTGCGTTCTTAATCTTTTTTAAAATTCAAATATACTTTTTAACAGCCAGTAGAGTTTGCATCGTAATGCAACCTCTACAGTACAGTGTAAAGATTGTGAGGTTTGGCACTAGATACCTACTCTCTGCCTACCCTGTAAGTGACTTAGAGTGAAGGTATGCATTTTCATGCCAAGTCCCTTGCAGGATAGGCACTTGTCAACTCGTGGTTTCTCCCACATTCACTTCCACATCGGCAATGTACATTGTTTGTCTAACAACTACGTTACGGTGTAATAGTCGTATACCGTAATATCGATCTTGTATACCGTAATACATTCTTATCTAGGTATAGATATATGCACCTCTGAATTTTGAACCTTTCACCTTGAATGCTATCGTGATAAAGACTTGTTAGATCATAGGAAAAAGATCCATATACAATTATTATTTTTACATTATTTAAGATAGGTATTAATTTGTAATCTCGACCCATTAAAAGAAAACTGAACTTTGTTATCCTAAAACTTCTTTGCCAACGTTTTTAACCCCTGACGGAAAACGAGGGGTATTATAAGTTTGACGTTTCGGTGTGTATGTCTGTATGTGTGTCCTTTAGTCTGTCTGTCTGTGGCAACAGTTTTACTTAAATATATACCAACAGATAATACGCAGTCTACAGGTCAAATGAAGACTATTGAAAGCTATAACCCAAACACTCACATTAATATTAATATTACCAGACTATTTACAATTACTACATACATACTACATACATCATACACACAAAACAAAGTCGCTTCCTCTGTCTCTATGTCCCTTTGTATGTTAAAAAGTACGCAACGGATTTTGATGTGGTTTTTTTGATAGATAAGAAGAAAGTTTATGTGTATATTTCATAGCCGTGCGAAGCCGGGGCGGTCCGCTAGTTATATATGAAGAGCTTCTTCTTCTAGTGATATATAAAGAGCCCTTTCTTGCGACACCAAGTCATCTATTGTGTTATCAGAATATTACAACCTAGATAAACATTTTCCCGTGTACATCATACACCCGATGAGGTGCTGTTAACGGATCTAACAAATACGAAATTCGATCTCCCATTACCCATACAAATAGCTCCCCTACACCCACTCGCCGTGAAAGTATTGTCTTCGTTCCAATCTGATCGCCTCCGTATTTACCCCGAAACTTCACTCACTATTGTTTACTAATCTATTTCAAACGCCTACTTTTTTACTCAAGTTTTAACTTTTTAACTGTGAGGTTTTTTATAGAAGAGCAAACATGTTTTTTTATGATATTAGAAGGTTTGCCTTGAAGCTGGCGGATTTCCTGATGGTAAGAAATTCACGCCGCCTAGAGACACCAAATGTGGTAATGGTGCGTTGCTAATCAGAGGCTGGAATGATAAGCCTCCAGCAAAAGCAAGTTTACGAGTTACCTTACCCTCCAAACCGGAACAAGTCAACGGCAAGCACTGACATTATGGCGGTAGGAAAAGGTAAAGTCGGATGTCACGGTACTAGTGACGGTAAGCCTATGCTCGCCTTTTACGAGCTGCCTGGCAGGAAGGCATACGGTCTATTCAGCAAAGGAGTTCGGACTAACACGTGGCAACTTTTCTTATTTATGAACTTTGCGAGGCCAAAAATGATAATATCTTTTGAACGAACATTTGATGCCAGTTTAAATTTATTATAAAACTAAACCTCAACTGGAATACAACTTAAGCGAGCACTGATCATGACGCAGTAGGTGAGTTGGTATCAAAACTTGTCCATCTCGTTACCTTCACGATTTTAGTAACATAATCACACAACGCGGTGTGAACTTCACTACATAGTATAAAATAAAGTCGCTTCCTCTGTCCCTATGTCCCTTTGTATGCTTAAATCTTTTAAACTACGCAACAGATTTTGATGCGGTTGTTTTTAAAAGATAAAGTGTTTGAAGATAAAAGTTTATATGTTTTTTTGATATATTATTGGAGCTTCTCAATCAAATCACTTTAGGAGCACCCTCAGCGTTTCTGAGGATTACATTTCCTGTTACATTTGCCAATAAGTAATAAAACTATTTTTTTATGATATTGGAAGGCAGTCAAGCAGACGATTTCCTGATGATAAGAAATTCACGCCGCCTAGAGACACCAAAGGTGGTAATGGTGCGTTGCCAACCTGAGGCGGAGATGTTAGGCCTCGAGCAAAAGTAAGTTTTGTATGTATATTATATACACGTGCAAAGCCGGGGCATGCCACTAACATCTAATATTTTTCAATTTGTGCGTAAGCATTTTTGACTCAGTTTCCATAAATTTGTACAAATACTTTTGGCATATTGCTTCCATCAAATAATCATAAAAGGAAATGAATAAAAGTAGACGTGATTTCATAAAAAATTGAAGTGTCGCTATCACTCGAATCTTAACGTTTATTGCCTCGGATCGAGATATTTTTGAGATATTTCAAATCCAATATTTACGTATCGGCTTACAACGATATAAATTGGATATCTGAGGAGATTAACTCGTAGGCTCCAATTTCTATTTGTAATAATTGTGTTACATGTGTATTAAGCTTAAAGCTTGTATAGACTTACCTTAACATAGATTTTTACGACTTTATTGAAACGAAACACGTGTGAGATAAATATCTATAACTAACTGTCCGGCGAACTTTATTCCACCCGGTTAGTTTGTATGATAAATTTAAAATGTTGTTTTTCCTAGTTTACTAGCAGTTTTTCCCTTTTTATCATTATTTAAACCTTCCCTGGACTTAAATAAATAATTTAAAACCAAAATTAGCTAATTAGGTTCAGCCGTTTTCGAGTTTTAGCGAGTTCGTCAGTCTCGCTAGCAATCGATTTTATATACATAGACAGATATAAAATGAATCTCTATTTCACTTGGTTAACGCTTGACGTATGAACGGATGAAACAATTTCGGTTATTCTTTTTTATACCTAAAATTAATAATTAAGAAGGTTCTTGTAAAACAAAATTTTAGTTTATTTTAATTCCATATTTATAGTTAAGATAGGAAAACGTCTGGGTAAGCTAGTTTTTTTATAAGTATGGTTTCCCGCTACTGACCTCTATTTTGTCTTTTGTTTATCTTTTATACAAATGATATTTCATTAATTTTGCATTTATTAAATTATTGGCCGTCATATTTTTTTTACAAAGAGAAGGCGAATGAGCAAGTGGGTAACCTGATGGAAAGTGATCACCGCCGCCCACGGACATCCGCAACACCAGGAATATCACAGACACGTTGCCGACCTTTAAGGAATGATTATGCTCTTTTCTTGAAGGTCCCTAAGTCGTTTGGGAATACCGCCCTCGGTAACTGATTCCATAAAGGTGTTGTGCGAGGTAAAAAATGTCTTCAGAATCGCACAGCTGTAGATCGCCACGCATCAAGATGATGAGCATGATACTTTAACTTCACATTTAATTTCTTCTTAACGTAATGTTATTAAATCTATGATGCATGGGCGTGAACAAATGTAATTTGTTTTTTAGAATAAATACTCATTTTATTTGAAAGAGCGTACTTTCGAGATAGTCCCATGGCCACCAAGTCTGGATCTGATAATAGAATCCCTGGAATGTATATAAAAGTAATCAATTTTCATACTCTAATATGGCATATTCATTAAAATTTACTACACTTAAATTATACGTTTACGCTGTTTTTATAACCGAGTTCAAAAAAACGAGGAGGTTTTCAATTCGGCCGGTGTATTTTTTATGTCTGTACACTGATTTTGCCGAACTTTCTGAACCGATTTACGTAATTATTTAGGTAAATATGTGTCACTTACTAAAAACAGGTTCGAAGTCGGTGCCAAGCCAATTTAATACATACTTATTATATAATTTTTAGTTTAAGACTTGGCACCGACTTCAAACCTATTAGTACATGACACATATAAATAATAGAAAGTGTATAAATAATATTAGAAATATGTATTTTTTTTATTTTTTAGTTTTGAAACCTGTTTTTTAACGTCGTTATTTTTATTTATTTCATTTGAATGTTTTAAATTTAAAATTATTATGTTACTTATGACAATAATGCTGTAAAAAGTGAGACCGTTTGGCATAACCAAAAACCCATTATTGTCGTAAGCACAGGTGTCCTTTACGTCTAAAAGTGAGTATAATTACTACGATCATTATTTACCACTTCTAAAACACGATACTCGTAATCAAGTAAGTACATACTAAAAAGTCGATGACGCGTAAACGAAAAGTCACGCGTCAACGATTCCGTGCCCACACGTCCCGAATACGTAGCTGTAGTTAGGGATGAAACGATACCACTGGGGTATCGATACTTTACTCGATACTGGTATCGGTACTTAGTATCGATACTTACTAGTATCGTATCGTTTTTGGGAAATTTTGATAATGCCAATACTTGTTACGGTACTAAAATATTTTAACATAAAATAATTATTTTTCCGACATAGTCCAGAAAATCAGCAATAGGCAGGCCACATCGCTCGCAGAACCGACAACCGCTGGGGAAGAAAGATACTCGAGTGGCGGCCCCGCACCGGAGGACGTAGTGTTGAACGACCTCCCACCCGGTGGACTGATGATCTGGTCGGAATGGCGGGAAGTCGCTGGTTACAAGCGGCTTGTGACCGTGACTTGTAGCGCTCTTTGGGGGAGGCCTATGTCCGGCAGTGGACGTCTTCCGGCTGATGATGAAAATAATTATTTTTGAATTACTCCCGACCATAAGTGTAAGGTAAGCGCTAGTACGATACGTCACCACGTAAAAATCCGTGCACCACGGTAAACGGTACTTTTAACAGATACCTACTCGATACTTCATTTCAAAGTATCGATACTAAAATGTACTTGGTATTTTTTTATGATATTGAAGGCAAACAAGCAGATGGATTTCCTGATGGTAAAAAATTCACGTCGCCTAGTGACACCAAAGGTGGTAATGGTGCGTTGCTAACCTGAGGCCGGGATGTTAGGCCTCGAGCAAAAGTAAGTTTACTTGCTACCTTACCCTCCGAACCAGAACACGTTATGACTTTATGGTGGCAGGAATATGTAAGACGGTGGTACCAATCCGGGTGAGTCGTTGCGAAACTCTACCACCTAGCCAGATGTCAAGGTGTTAGTGACGGTAACCCTATGCTTGCCTTTTACGAGCTGCCCGGCAGGAAGACAGAAGGTCTATTCTGCAAAGGAGCCCGGACCAACACGGGGTATCGGAGAAAAGTATCGAGTACCTACTTGGATTTACTCGTATCGTTACATCCCCAGCTATAGGTACTGACCGTTTAAAGCTCTACACGAAGCTCACAAAACAGCTACGTTTTATTAAACAAACACATATACGTACACGTGGCGCACGAAAATAGCAGGCTGTAAACGAATTTTGCTGTTACTTTTGTTTGGATTTTCTTTTCAGCTTCATATGATCGCAATATAAATGTAGAAGTTTGGATAGTTGGAGCCAGGGTGTGAGTTTGTTCCGTAATAACATCGTAATGGCAACATAGTAATAGTTCGAATGTAATTATGGTCTTATAATTAATATACTATCTTATAATAAAGTTACCGCGATAATTAGCTTTTTGATGAATATTTGCTATCTACTTTTTTATAAGCAGTTTGCAAAAAATCGGGCATCGATTATGTAGTTGATGCTATTGCAACCATATACTACTATCATCTTTTTATTAAACCTTATATTAATAAACCTAGACTGAAGCTTGTCTAACTTCACTCTGACTTTGATGTTGACGTTGCAAGGATTCAGTATTAATAAACATGGAGTAGAAATAGCTTTAACTAATCCAACTCCACTTTTTGATTAAAAGATACTAGACAGTTCATGACGCTCATTTTAGTGACAGAGTATAAGGATGTACTATTTTAACATTTCATACTAGTCCACCCGGCTCAGCCACCAGACTCGGCTGCCTAATAGGCTGAAGCTCTATAAAGCTACCAACAATTCTAACGGCTACCCGCATGCAAGCTAAATTAAAACTAAGAAGTCTTGCAAACTCACATTGCCCTTTACGTACCTTTTTACGCGCCAGTAACAAAAATAGCGATGTAACGATATGAATGGTTAACAACTTAGGTTCAGGTTCTAAGCAATTGCATTTTGTTATTTTTGTTTTCTGATATCATTTACTGTATTTCATAGAAATCTAGAATATAAAAATACAGGTTGAATATGCGTGAAGCGGCTAGCCTATCGGTCGAGAGTCGATCGGTGACCAGCGACGCATACTTAAAGATACCAAGTGCGGAGGGACACCCCAGGACTTATGCTTTTAGCCAGCATTACAAAAATGCTAAAAGCCTTAAGGCGGTTAAAATCTGATCAAATTTAAGCCCTCTATCTAATCAACTAAATCACACCCAATACATCGTATAACAGCAATGGCACAGTAAAGAAAGCCCCTAAGTGAGAGGGTGGCTGATCGAATCCCAGCGGGACTTCGTTACTCCAGTTTTTGCGAGAAGTAAACAAACATATTGATGAAATCTGCATGGTAGGTTTTGACTTACATAGTTATTAATTCAGTGAACCATAGAAGGCCATTTTTTTATAACCACATGTTTCCCTTAATTATTACATACATACCTGCATATTTCCACGTCAAGAACTTCACGGGTTAGGCAGAGAGTATCGATTGCCAAATATGACGATCCATGGAGTCTTGTCTAGTTTCCTCTTTTCATAGAAACTTGTCGATTTTGGGGATTCTTAACAGGATAGAACCCAAGTGGTTCGATCGTAGAATGACAGACTAGATCTCGGTAGGCACGTCGATCGTCGATCGATCTTTCATCTGTCCTTCTTTTCACATTTTTTGACATTCATTTGACATTCTTACAACGGCATGAGATGGAAACGGGAGTAAACCGGGCGAGTTGCCGCACTGCATTCTACCAGTAATACTTAGATACGGAGGTTTTAAATTATTATATGTTTCTTTGTAACTTTGGTACATAAATGCTGCAGGTGAGAATCCTCTGCCTTACCTATTCCTGCCGCTAAAATGACTGTCATGTTCGGCCCGGAGGGTTGGGTAGTCGGTTAACTTGCACAATAGGCCTAACATCCCGGCTACAGGACTGCGACGCACCTGTAACATCTATGGTTATATAACTCCATTAGGAGATCCGTGTATTTGTTCGCTGACCTCTCACATACAAAAAACCTAATTTGAAATATATACTAATATTATAAAGAGGTAAGGTTTGATTTTTATTTGTTTGGAATGAATAGGCTCCGAAACTACTTAAACGATTTAAAAAAAATCTTTCACTTTTAGAATGCTACATTATCCCTTAATGGCATAGTCTTTGTTTAATCAAAATCGGTGTAATAGAAGCCAAGTTACGTAGGCGAAGCTTCGTGAATCTGCTAGTCTTTTATAAGACCACCTAGTTTATCCTGTCAGTCACTAGCATGTCAAAGCTAACATTATTTTAAAACAAATAAAATTAATTCTTTTACACTAACAATTGACGTGTGATGTGTGTAAAATTTAATTCCAATTTCCCCTGGTCATATAACGGAACCAAAAACATGTAAATATTGCTTTAAATGGCCGCTGACATTGATGGATTGGAGTCAATCGATTGGATCCACAACATCTTTACCGTGGCATGTCTGGAATATACAAATGTATGTAAATGCATGTAATGTGAGTCACCCACGCAGCTTTGAGCAACTATTCGAATCAATAATGCTTAAATTTATGCACGTTTTTATAATCAAGCAAACTGTTCAGGTGTCATATGTAATCATTATTGATTTTAATAAACTTGAGGGAAGCTGTGAATTTTGATAAGCTTTACGAAAGAGCTTTTGTAAAGCAGGTAGAACGCGTCTCTATGGAAATGCAAATGCGTGGTTCTTTATAAAGGGAAAATGCTAACTAATTGTATGTCAACTGTGTTTTTTGTTTAAACATACATTCATACATACATATCTTCACGCCAAGTCCCTTACGGGGTAGGCAGAGAGAACCGAGTGCCAGACCTCATGATCCTGACAAACCTGTCTTGCTTCCTATACATTCATTACCCTTTTCATACAAACAAGCCGGTTTCGGAGACTCTTGACACCACCCTGGGATAATATCCGGTTGATCTGATCGTGAAATGTCAGCCTTGGTCTCCCTGGGTACCTATTTTAAAATTGTTTAAACATCGTTACTGCTAATCAATTATTTTATTTAGTAAATTCTTTTGTGATGCTGAATATTGTATAAAGTGAAGAGGTCAGAATAGGAAAACTGATCCTAGCTTTCGATGCCTAAAGAAGAACCTGTATAATTGCATATCTATACTAATAAAATAGCATGTCCTGACTGACTGATTCATCATCGCCAAGCAAAAACTCTTAGAGTTACAGTCATGAAATTTAGGGTGTAAGGTAGTTTTATAGAGTAGGCACCCACTAAGGACGGAAATCCAGAAATTCTACTCAGAAAGGGGTGAAATAGTGATTGGGAGTTTGTATAGAAGACCGTGATCTTTTAAGTTAGAAAAAATTAACATAGTTTTTGGGCTGCTCATTAAAAATTGGTAGCTGATACGTATTTAAGCGTTTCGGAAATTCTACCCCTAAGGGGTGAAATAAGTGTTAGAAGTTTGTATGAAAGTCCTTATTAATGGGCTATATATTTACTGCCACGCGAGCAAAGCCGCGGGTAACAGTTTGTAATAATATATTCCTAAAGCTCATAGAATTGTCAGAAATCATTTTACCCTCAAGGATAGACAATCAAAGTTAAGACTTTAACATTAAAGATAGTGAAAATCATGGAAAGTAAAAAGTATTTCTAATTTTACATGTAACATTTATTTATAAAGAAAATTACTTATATTTTCCATCACAAATGACGTACGGATTCAAGAGAGAACGTCACTCAAAATCTTGATTTATAGAGGCTACAGCTGTAAGAGTAAAGTTCACCAATTGCAAGTCTTTCCCCGCATGTCGTATGATAATATGATAATCATAAACAAAGTATTTTAACTGTGACATTGCGTTCAACAACTGAATAAAATTCATAAATTTCTTGACTGCAACACCAAATATCAGAACGCTTGCCAAATTTTCGCACTGTATTGTGCATTTGTCGATCAGCAAACTAGACTAAAGCTTTTACCTGGTCCTTTACCTTTCGTTTTGGCTCGAAAGCTCAAACGTAATCCAGATTATATCTCTTAATTGTTTCAAATCAATTCTGGACTCTATCAACAAGATTTTTCTAATCAGAAACGACGTTAAATTTTATTGAATTTAAAAATTGTTTCTGTCGTCGCTTTGAATATTTAAAATAAAAGTATCTTCACGCCATCCCCGAGATGGGCAGAGGCACAACTAGGGCTCCCACGACTAGCTGAAGACAGTAAGTCCCACAATGTGATAGGTGGCAAGCCTGTCGCCAACCGGACACATATCCAATCCCAACCAACTTTTTTTATTGACCACAGAGGCGATTATTAAAATTTACTACGAACGTATATTTTTACTTATCTATTAAAAATTGAATTTCAAGACGTTCTGTGATCACGTGCTAACATTTCACCGTCTGCACAATGCACGCAGTGCACATGATGAAATTTCATTAAATAAACTATTTTTAAATAACACGTCTTGAAATTTTCCCATTTTATTTCAGCTTATTTGTATACGACTATAAATATATGGCTGGTTTCACTTTTTATATTTTATAGGGTTTTGCATTCAACCATAAATAAATGTACATATTTTTATTAAACTCGTAACTTAGCGCGAAGATACGTTATGCATTACTTACTACACTTTTTAATTAGTAACAATTGATTAAAGATGCGTTATTGTATAAATATATAGCCTCTTAGTTCTAGCGGTCCGGCGTCGGACTTGACTTCTTGAGGTCCTGGGTTCAATGAACGGGTCGGGCAACAAATTACTAGAAAATGTGTATTTTCAATTTTAGGTTCAAAATAACGTTGCCCGGGATTAGATATGTGCTCGGTTGGCGATAGGCTTGCCACCCATCACATTGTGCGACTTATTCTTCGGTCGAGGCCTTCGAATTTTGGATGTTTGGACGATCATCGGCTATTTGTGGATGCCCTGGTTATGCCTCTGCCTACCGCTTTGGGGACATGGGCGTGAATATAATTTTATTATATGTATGGATGACAGGATATGTATTTGTAATATGTTTTTTCGTTTGAAGTTGCAGTAAACTGTGTGTCGTTAAGTATTTATTGTAGATGTAAGGAATATATTGATTGCATTCGTTTGGGAACTCCCCGAACTGAATTTAAATAGAAAAGCTGGCTAATTTTTTGAAATGACTAATAACACATTAGTTTTAACAAATTCACCGCAGCAACATTGACATGATTGCGGTGCGAGACATCGTGAAACTCTTTTGCTTTGTAAAAA
>NJDD01001380.1:6407-27663 GCA_002245505.1 Calephelis nemesis
TTCATTACATGCGAGTGTGAGTATAGACGGCAATAGTGTGTAAGCGAGAGGCGACTACAGTCGCCGCCATCTTCAGTCCCATTCTTTAAGTGCGCGGGTTGTACCTATATTGGAGAAAGCATATGAGTTGAAATATTTAATTCTGTTCAAATTAACTTTTTTTTAACTTTTTTATGTAATAGGAAGTCAAACAAGCAGACGGATTTCCTGATGGTAAGAAATTCAAGCCGCCTAGAGACACCAAAGGTGTTAATGGTGCGTTGCCAACCTGAGGCCGGGCAAAAGTAAGTTAACCGGCTACCTTACCCTCCGAACCGGAACACGTCTTGACGTTATGGCGGCAGAAATAGGTTAGGCGGTGGTACCAATCCGGGTGAGTCGCTGCGAAACTCTACCACCTAGTCAGATTTCACGCTGTTAGTGATGATAAGCCTACGCTCGCCTTTTACGAGCTGCCTGGCAAGAAAGGCAGATGGTCTATTATGCGAAGGAGCCCGGACCAACACGGGGGAATATTGGTTGATTGGTCTATAAGCTTCTGTTATACTCGATACCTGTTTCTCGTTATGTCAAAATAGTAAGAAAGAAAGAAAGAAAGAAAGAAAGAAAATATATTTATTTGCGGAATATGTATAGTAGAGTTGATAGATTAGATCAGGGTTTCCCAAACTGTACGTCGCGTCGCCCTTGGGCGTCGTGCTACTGACTCAGGGGCGCCACGTATCAATGCGACCGAGTCGAGTGAATTATACGAGTCTAGGAACTAGTTACTAGACTTGTGCTTATTATAACTAGTCTTAATATTTGGTCCATGGGGAGGGGTGCGGGCTGCGTTAAGAGAGTCGTAAAAATAGAACTTGTGCTATAAATGGTAGTATTTGATCCGAAAGAACCCCCCCTCCTCCTCTGACACTGAATGGGTTAAGGGGCGTCGTTAAAAAATAGCACGTCCTAGGGGCGTCACAGTACAAATAAGTTGGGAAGCCCTGGATTAGATAATACGATTCTTTTAATTACAAAGTAGGTATCTTCCAAAAACATTAAATTTTAATAATAAAAATACATACGTGGAACTTCCAGTAATTTCACTCAGCTTGCTACAAAGTTCTTCCAAGCCGTACTGAGTAACAATGGTGGTATATAGGCAGAGGCCACCCATTGCCAGAGAAAATAAGAATACCCAAGGAAGAACGCGCCAGGGTCTCTGTAATCTGTTTTTAACAAGGTAGTTTAGATGGATGGATTATCGCCTCTGTGGTCTAGCGGTTCAATTGTTTGACTTGACTGCCTGCGGTCCCGAGTTCGGATCCCAGGTCGGGCAACAAAAAGAAAATTGGGGTTTATTTCAATTTTCTAATAAAAAAAACGTTGCTCGGAATTCCAAGTTGCCCGGTTGGCGATAGGCTTGCCATCTATCACATTGTGGGACTAAGTGTCTTTGGATACTTCTGTCGTGGATACCCTGGTGGTGCCCCTGCCTACCTCTTCGGAGATATGGGCGAGAAGAAACTTAGTTTAGATGGATCGTGGTTTTACTACCGCTTTACCTATATGCCATAGCTTCATTCATCGTCATCTTCTTGTTCTGTGCTTGAACGTAGGAAAGCTGGTAAATATACATGTGGTCTATATCCGGAAATAAGGTAGCGACAGAACAGTAACATAGTGCTGTCTATCACCATCAAGTTCTATCATCAAAAACTTCAAGCATTTGCTCGTTTACTATCTTTTGTAGGTACCAAGATGAGGTAGATTCAGCCACTTCTCGTTGGTCTAGGAGTTACACACCTGATGCCGCAGACACCGATAGGGGCTGGAGAACTTGCATAATTCTGGGTTTATTGGTTTGGGTCTTTTTAAGTATTTTTAAATAAAATAGATACCAAATACAATGACTCATATCGTTTAGTAGTTTAGAGCTATACAGGAAGTTATCAAAACGAAGGCTGTTTAGCCTGTGGTGCTGAGGTTCGGTATTGCATTAGAATTTACTACCACCCTTCACACTGCTATAAGATCCGGTATAACATCAAAGTTACGTTGCGGTTCGAAAGTTAGGGTGTGCAGAAACAGAAAGTGTTATTTAAGTTCATTAACCAAACGACGACTGTAATTTTTTCAATCTTTAATAACATCGCTTAGTAACTAAGCTCAAGTACCATGTCTACCTTTAAATTGTTTACGTAAAAGGACAATATCCTAGCCGTATATTTGCATAGCATGATTAATATCTTTGGTGTTCATAGACAACGTATATTATTTATAATCTGTAGATTCTCATTTTTTCAATATCTATACTTTTTAGTAATATTACTTTAAATATCATAAAAAATAAAAAAAATACCTAGTCAGAACTCGAACCAGTTTGGCGCAACTTTCATATAAAAAAATAAAAAAAATAAGTTTGCTATGTTTTTTATTCGCCCAAATCATATGACACTATTTGCCTTATATCTAAATGCCTTTAGACTTACTTTCAAATTATACGGGTTATAATTTTTCAAGTAAAGTTTATACAAATTCGGGTTTGCTATGTATCCATGGAAGTCCCGCCACTTATTACGTAGTATTTATATACTCTTTGACTCGAACATCTATGCCTTTTCATAATATTACTTTATTTCATAAAAAAATATAAATACAAAAAATACCCAGTCAGAACTCGACTTCCTGTAGAACACATCAAGTACATTGTTGTCCAAACGAGGCCGAAAATTCCGGACACCAACGGCACGTACGTTGGAAGATAGCAGGCGCTTTTTTCAACCCATTGAGTACTTAAAAAATCGACTGGTAATGCTAAAATAATATTTAAAAGTTATATTATATTAGCAAGAAATAATTTAAGCACAGTAACACTATAAAAACGGACTTCAATTTTAGTAAAAAAGTCATATACGTTTAGTTTCCATCATCAGATCCAGACTCGGTGACAAAAGATGGTCCCCAGAGATAAGTTCTTTCAATTAAAAAAAGAATTTCTAAAATCGATTCAGAAAAGACGGAGAAATCAATTAAAGTACATTGAAAATAAAATACAAGAGTTGAACATATTTCTATTATATTTCTTCCTCCTTTAGACTTGCTCTAGTAAATCCTCGAAACCAAAACATGAAGTTACCGAGCGCCAAAGAAGACAAGGCTAAGTTTCAAAATAGGCAAATTATAGTAATTAACGTACATAATACTCACCGATGCACAAATCGCAAGCAAATTTGAGTCTTAAGTCTTTTTTTGAGTCTTAATATTGTGAGGAGCGCGTAGACGTATTAAAGAATAAATGTCCAAAATGGATTCACTCTGTCTGCACTTTTAAATTATCACTTGCACTCACTTGGACAGCTAACTGGTGACGGCATAGTGCTGAATCTAACTATTTTATGCTCTTATATCGTCCTATACACCTACGCCACCTGGTGGCTCATATGACCTATGTATTTTTGGCATGGGCCTGTAGTCTATATATCCTACTTGCGATGATACCGATGACGCGATGCGTTAGTGTGATCGTTCCGATAAAAAATCCTAATACAACTACAAAAAGCGCTGTAAACATATTAATGAAACATACTACATGAACATAAATATTATTTTTTGTAATTTTTTATATTTATATTTGTTAGTAAATGTAAGACGTAAGTAATCAGGTATTTATAAAATGTCAGTACCTACTTTGCCGAATACAGCGAATTAGGATATTGATATTAACAAATAAGATCAACGTTCCTACAACATAAGTAGTGTTAAAAACATATAGTGAGCATTATATATTACCAAGCGGTTGATGTAATTTTTAATTGCATGAATTTTGACCCGTTTCTATTGCGTTGTAATGACAGTGGGGTAAGCAAATATCTGTATGGACTTTATCTTTCCTTAATTCAGCCAAAATGTAAATTGGCGTTCGGGTTTGTGCACGATACGTAACTTCAATAATCTTTCAGAGTACTAGATGGTAGAGTTTCGCAGCGACACGCCCGGATTGGTACCACCGCCTTACCTATTCCTGCCGCCATAGCATCCAATGCTTACCGGTGACGTGTTCCAGTTTGGAGGGTAAGGAAGTCGGTAAACATACTTTTGCTCGAGCCCTAACATCCCAGCCTAGGTAGGTATTACCACCTTTGTCCCTAGGCGGCGTGAATTTCTTAGCATCAGGAAATCCGTCTGTTTGTTTGCCTTCCACTATCTTAAAAAAATAAATTCGCTGGCTTTTATGTCTTTGTTTTGATACATGCATTTTTTAATTAAAAAATACATTAGTTTACTTACAATCTGTTTCGTCTTCAGGGATAAAGTCGTATATTATATTCTGGCGAATGGAGGTTATGGACAGCAGTTTTGGAAATAGCACGCATTTCTCGTCAAACAGGTACATAAGAATATGAAAGCAGAATGTACAAAATGAACCAAAGACGAAAGCCAGAAAAAAGAGAAGTAGGTGGGCACCTAAAAAAAGGCAGAAATTGTTACGTCTGGATTGTGTTAACAGGCATCTTTTAGCTTTACATTTACCTACACCTTCAAGCTTTTCTGAACTATCCATCAGGTAATCACACTATTAGGTATATAATTGTAAGAGAAAAATATGTACTTATTTTACGTTAACATGCTGTACTGGCAAATTTAGTACCGAGGCTCAATTAGTCTAGTTTCGGAGACTCATGACACAACCGTCCAAAAAAATCCGCGAGATTTCATGCTGGACTGTCGAATTACTCGAAGGTACCCCTGGATAACTACACATGACTGAACTAACGGAGCATACCATTCTTGATTATTGCACGTTCTTTTAATATCTCTCTCGGATCTCACTGTTGCAACGTTGGCGACTGATGATGGTCATAAATAAACTTTAATTGCTATTTAAATAATGCGGCCAAGTGCGAGACGAGACGGACTCGCCCATGAAGGGTTCCGTAGCAGCATAAATCATATAAAGGTTCTTGCAGTAGGAAATTTGATTTACCACGTAATCATAAGCTCAAAGACACTGTACTAAATGGTTTTTTCTATGTGCTTGCGCGATACTAAACTACACAGCGCCCTTTCAACTATTTTAAGTGTTGGTGTTACAATACAAGTGTTGGTGTTACAATACCTTAGAAGACTTCTTACTAGATGATACTAGATACCAAAACCTATGCACTTACCAAGTTTCAACAGCGCAGCTCTTATGTTGTTTCGGAAAAAAAAATGCTGCGAAATACGAACGGACAGACAGACATGACTAATTATAGATTAAGAACTCACGGAGCGGTTTTTACCCGCGCCCGCTGCGGTCGTGGAACTGCGGCTTTATTTCAAAACTTACGAGACTGGTAATTTGTGCGGTCACACAGCCATCGCGGTTGAAACCATAGTTCGGAAACTCGGAGCTGGCAAGGGGTACCGCGGGAACCGCAAACAACCGCGGGCGCTGCGGGTGTAAAACGCGTCGTGAAATGTGCTCTTTATTTTGCATATAAATGTACTACAATGAGGGCGCGGGTAAAAACCGCCCCGTGAGTTCTTAGCCTAAGGGATCTGGTTTTTGGCCTTTGGAACCCTAAAAAGAAGGACATTCATGCTCATTACTCAAGTGTTGCATTTGACACAAATAATTTAAGCACTTTTTATATTAATAGTTGTTGTCGTAGAGCAGTGGCGCACCTATGTATATAGATACTTATTTAAAAGTAAGTGGTGCTAGTTACAATATGTATAACTCAAGAACGGCAGAACCGGTTATGGTGAAAATTGGTGAGGAGAAAGCTTGGAACCGGGAGAAGGAAGATACTTTTTATTCTGACCGATTGTGAGGAAACTGGGAAAAATATTTTAATTTTTCTCATACCAACTGAACGGGCGGAACGAAGTTCGTGGGAATATCTAGTATTAAATAGTATGGTGTTTATAAGCCGCCGTCACTAGAAAAGCCGAGTAATTATTCATTGTTTTAACGCATGAAAAATATTCCCGGCTACGCTAAGGCACAGAATAAATTAGTAAAGGTGGGTCAGTGGTGGGTGATATATTATATATTTATGTCGAATGCTTTTCTTACCTTTCCAAATATTGTTTATTTCAGATTCATTTCTTTCCACTAATCTGAACTCTTCGTATAGCGTAATTCTATCCATGATAACAATTTATATTTAGATTTAATAGAATAAAATAACTTGCGTAAGCTGTTTGACAGTAATATTCTATTCGTATAATCTGTGTTCTATTCTTTTTAATAGCAGCGTGGTTACAGCCATATTTATAAAAGAAGGTGATTTATGTATGTAATGTTGTTCATTTCCTTAATGTACAAGACAAGACAAGACCAGTGTTGCTGTGGGCTTCTTTGCAGAATAGACCATCTGCCTTCCTGCTAAGCAGCTCGTAAAAGGCGAGCATAGGCATACCATCACTAACATCGTGACATCTGACCGTCATACCGTTTGGTGCTGCAGCCACATATCTATCATCTTCATCTCCATTCTCCATTTAGATTGACTACTGTCACGTTCACGGACTACTGAGGACTATACGTTCTACACCAGGTAACGTCCAATACTTTTAACCCAGGATGGAAAAAGAGGAGTGTTAGAAGTTTGACGTGTCTGTGTTTGTATCTGTCTGTGCCATCATAACATTTAAACGGGTGGACCGATTTCAATGTGTATTCTTTGTTTCAAAGCTGATTTTAGAGAGCTTGAGAGCTAGAAGATCCTTAGTTACGTTACATATAGGTTTTGTCGGGTTTTATTTAAAAAAAATTGGGATATTTATAATACTACTCGAGTCAGATTTTATACAAAAAATCCGCATTGAAATCGATCTATCCGTTTGAAAGTTTTAATGCCACAGACAGACACATAGACGATCTACTGACGTGGTTGCAGCAAAAATAAGTACCTAAGGTGTTGTTAGACTTTACCATTTAGCTTGACTATCAGTTTTAGATTAATGGTCCGGTGATAAGAGCTGAGACCTCGTGAGGGGGACAAGATCCAGTATCCAGATCCTTTGCAGAATAAGCTGTCTGCCTCCCTGACTGGTAGCTCGTAAAAAGCGAGCATAGGTTTGCCGTCACTAAGACCGTGACATCTGACTAGGTGGTAGAGCCTATTCCATACTAACCTATTCCTGCCGCCAAAACGTCCTCGCTTTCCGTTAACGAGTTTCGGTTCGGAGATTAAGGCTTCGGGTTAACTTACTTTTGCTCGAGAAATTTTTAAAATTTTGACCGCCTCGTTGGTCGAGTGGCTACCGTACACTCCTAACTACACTGGTTGGTCAGTGTTGGCAAGGCTCGGGTTCGATTCCCGATGGGGGCAGGCATCTATGTCATAAACGTTTAAATGTCTGCATTTCCGGGTCTGGGTGTTTAATAAATTTATTCTGGTATCTATTTAAGTATTTCTATGTATTAGAATTGTTGAATAACACAATCACATAGATTGCTTACTTTGGGGTTAGATTCAATTTGTGTAATTTACTTGTCCAGGAATATATACTATTATCGTTATTTCTTATTTCCTAAGTTTATACATTTTAGATAAAAAATATAATAAAAATATAAACATAAAAAATAGAGTCCCAAAGACGGTGGTCTTACAATTAAACCGTCAGTGGTCAGGGAGACAGACTTTATTATAATTATTATTTAAAAAAAAATGAATTGTTGAACACCGTGAAGCTATTTCTGGCTATGCAATACATAATTAACACAGTAATAAAAAAAATAGCAAAATTGATCTATCTATCCGTTCAGCTGTGATGGAATGACCACACGAAATGAGGTTTCATTTCTATAACTACTAGTGGTCGCCCATTGGTCGAAATTCGACCATAGTCAATTTTAATATCATGTTGATAAGAACGCCATCTTCATTTCTCAAGACCTACCACTTTGTTTCCAAACTTTTTAGTGCACAATCTGTGATCTGTTATCGTCAATATATTTGTTTGTGTGTGTCAAATGCATGGTAGTGTGGGTAATGTTTAATTTATTATTTTAATGTACTTTATAAGCATTATTATTGAAAAATATTAGCGTTCTGCACTTCTCCTACACATAAAGTACAAGTGTGCCAAATTTCATGCTCCTGCGTCCTCGCAATTTTCGTAAAAAAGGGTCCAAAATTTTGGCATCACGTATTATTAGATAGATAAATTATTGCCTCACCTTTACTAGATATTTATGTTATACACATCATAAAAATCATGATTACAATAACTAGTAAAAAAACTACTACTACTATTACTAGTAAATATAAGTTAATAGTCTAGCATTTTTCTTTATGTGCCGAATTCAGGCTACGCTCTTGTACACTATGGTGTATAGTGGCTACGGTTGTCTCTTACCATCAGGAAATCCGTCTGCTTGTTTGTTATCTTCTCATATAGAAAGTAAATATATCCCCATACAAACTATTGTAAGTGCCTAATATCAGACGGAACGTAGTTCGCCGGTTTATCTATAGCGACAATGAATATGTGAAAGGTCAAAAAATTCAACCGGCTTGTTGGTCGAGTGACTAGCGTGCACGCCTACCTACATCGACCAACCGCGAGGCTCGGGTTCGACTCCCGACGGGGGCAGGCATTTGTGTGATGAACATTTTAGATGTCTGCATTTCCGGGTCTGGGTGTTTATCCCGGTTCGAATCCCGGGTCGGGCAACAAAAAGAAAATTATGTTTTTCCAATTTCCTGATAAAAAATATGTTGCTCGGGATAGGATATGTGCCCGGTTGGCGATAGGCTTGCCACCTATCACATTGTGGGACTCACTGTCTTCAGCTAGTCCTGGGTGCCCTGGTTGTGCCTCTGCCTACCTCTTCAGGGATATGGGCGTGAAGATACTTTTTACTTTTTTTATCTATTTAAGTATTTCTATGTATTAGTATCGCTGACTAACATCCAAAACACAAGCATATAATTTGCTTACTTTGGGGTTAGATTTAATTTGATTGACTTGTCCAGGGATATTTATTTATTATTATTTATTGTTTATATTTATTAAGAAAGTGATATCGTTTTTATCGATGGCCTCGAGAATGCTAAAAAGTATTGATTAAAGTATTTACGAATACAATGGTACTTGACGCAGTCGGACATCTTCAATGATATACTCATCCAGTTTCGACATTGCTGTCTCGTATATCGTATTGTGAGGCGATAATGTCAGTCAGATAGGGATGTGCCGTTATCGATATTATTATGTAACTGACATAAGTCATAACATTATTCATAAAGATATTTTAATTTTAGCACTTGTCCCGTGCTTGGGATACTTTTTATCAAATTTTAAAGAAAGAAAGAATTACCTTTCGCCTCTTTGTGACTATGTTTGTCACTAACAATTTGAGCTACAGAGGTTTTAGCTCGTGATAGTAACATTTTTATTCCTTTTTAACGATTACCTATTACTACTGCTGACAGTTACGTCCGTAAATATTTTTTTGTAATACACTCGTAACAGTGAGATCCGAGAACGAGTGGGATTGAAAGAAAAGTTTGGATTTATAATGAAATGGCATAGTTTGCTGGTTAAGACGTGTAGAAAGGATGACAGATGACATATTGACAATGCAGATATGCAATGCGAATGTGGATGGATGTAGGTACCCGGCGAGACCTAAGTTGACATTCCACGATCAAATCAATCGGATATTATCCGAGAGTGGTGTCAAGCAAGAGCGTCGCCAGCCGATGGCCTAGATGAGGGCAAGTTAATACGGAGATTGAGAAAAATATACATTGTAGGTTTAATCGGGATCCTCGTGCCCTCGACTTTTGACTTGCCTTGTTGCATTTCGCTCTAAATAGTAGCAAACTAGAAGAAGAAGTACTAGAATAATCGATCAAATCAAGTCAAGGTCATAAGACAGTTTGCTTTATCAATTTTTTAGAATCTCTAGGGGAGGGCAGCTGCCAGCCAGCGTGTTTGTACGAAAAGGGTAATAAATGTGGAGGAAGCCAGACAGGTCTGCCATATTGTGAGGTTTGGCTATTGACAGTCTCTGACTACTCCGCAAAGTACTTATGTATATCCGTAAGATAATATGTATGTATGTGTAGTATTTTTTATGTTGTAAGACGAGGAACAAGCAGGTTTTTCTCCTGATGGTAAAAGATAACCGTTATATAGGGACTTTAGACCTTACTGATGCATCGCTATCTTACTGCATACCGGGGTCCTAATTAGCCCATGTGGGCAAGTCTACCAGCTATCTTTTCGTCTAGAATAAAACAATAATTGGATTGGATTAGATTTTTCCAATTTTCTAAAAAAAATGTTGCCAAATGCCACCTATCACATTATGGGACTTAGTATCTTTGGCTAGTCGTGGGTGCCCTGGTTGTGCCTCTGCCTGCCTCTTCGGGGATATGGGCGTGAAGATACTTAGCGATGATGGTACCAGGTACCAGTATGGGTGACTCTCAGTAATCGAAAAATGCAGGTTAGCATTGGAGTAAGGCGTGTTCGCTAACCACTCAACAAACGAGTACATAGGGTAACTACATAGATAGTAGAGGTCATGTAGGTACATGTTGTTGGGTTATTTCATTTGTAAGTAGGTATACAATGTATCCAGTTTACATACATACATACCTTCACACGTCAATTCCCTTACAGGGTAAGCAGAGAGTATCGAGTGCGAAACTTCACGATCCTTGCAGACCTGCCTGGCTTCCTCCTGGCCTTGTTCCTGGTTATAAATGTTATAACCTTTTTCATACATGAAATGCATCCAGTTTATTAATGCCACATTTTAACTTTTGTTAAAGATAGATCATTTGCTTTGTGTAACTTAATAAACTGTACTACTTTGATTATAAAGTATTACAAAGTGTCTACGTCTCGTTGGTCGAGTGGCCGAACAACCTCGAGGCTTGGGTTCGATTCCCGACGGGGGCAGGCATTTGTGTTAAGAACGTCTACACGTCTGTATTTCTGGGTTAAAGTGCTACTTAAAGAAGATAGACCCAATCCCTTACAAAGTTTGTTTTGGAACCCACACACATGACACAATACTTAAAATACTCTAATTAATTGATAATTTTAACAAAACAAAACAAAACAACAAAACTATATTTACAAAAAAATTATGAGATTAAAAGTTATGTTTACTTGAATTTTTTTCTATTATTATGCACAAAAACTGTTTAAATTATGTAAAAATATTCTAAAGAATTCTACCCTGACCAACAAGCAACTTTCTCTAATGAAACACTTATTATGTTAAATAATAAGTGTTAATAAATAAATTTCGACAATACAATACATATTTTTTTCGTACGTACATTACGAAATGAATATGAAAAAGTTGTAAATATTTAAAGCAAACTTTTTTGAAGTCGATCGTCAAATTCAATTCAATTCAAAATAGATATTTTGGAGAATATTTATAATTTTATTTAAGGATTTTTAAGTTTTTGAATGATCAATCACTGTTTTAGTCGCATGGGATTCGTTTAACTTAGCTTTTCTCCAAACGTCACCCCATTTATAGTTTTTTTAAAATGAAATTGAAGAAATAAGATGGACGTTGAAAAATGGTACAAAAAAAATCAATGTACCAGGCAACTCGTAAAAGGCGAGCATAGGCTTACCTTCACTAACACCGTGACATTTTAATAGGAGGTAGAGTTTCGCAGCGACTCGTCCCGGTTGGTTGACGTGTTACGATTCGGTGATATAACCGGTAAACTTACTTTTGTTCGAGGCCTAACATCTTGCTTTCAGGTTGGCAACGCACCATTACCACCTTTGATGTCTCTAGGTGGCGTGAATTTCTTACCATCAGGATATCCGTCTTCTGGTTTGCCTTACAACATCATAAAAAAAAAGAAAGTCAAAATAGAAAAATAGGTAATACTACCACAATGAACGGAATCATGATACTCCTTTTTAAAATATATTTACCTAGTAAGTGTCAGTTAGAAACTAATGTTGAGATATTTCATAAAAAAATAATTGATAATTATTACTCCATAATTTTTTTTGCTTTTTGTTCAGAGCAGATTTGGCCTATGTCCTTTATTCCAGTATAAATGTATGTTATTCAATGTACTTATTAACACTTGCACCTACGCAAGATGCAAGCATATAATTTGCAACCCCTTAAGTTGGATAGTTTGTACAATATTGATTTCTAGTATGCATCTTTATTGGAAACTAGCTGTCCCAGCGAAATTCGTTCCACCCATTCAGTTTGTATGGAAAAAATAAGGTATTGTTTTTTCCATTTTCCCTGCAATTTTTCCCGTTTTTCTCTTCATAATAAGAACCTTCTTCTAACAATAACTAACACAACAAAAAAAGAATTATCCAAATCGGTTAAAACTTCGCTCGGAAGTTATGCACTTACCAACACATTAAGCAGTTAGTTTTTATATAAAAGAAGATAGATAATGTTTTATGGCCTTGCAGGTGAAGCCATTAGTACATATTTTAAAAAAGAAGCTTATGCATTTTCAAGCTCCATAGTCACGAAGAAATAGGCAGGGAATAGGATTTGTAAGTAGTTTCTACATTTAACTTTTGCAATAAGATGTCTTGTGCTTTTTCATGTATGGATGTAAAACTGACCTGGAACCACCAATTTTGAGTACTTACCGCTATTTATTTAATATATTTACACTCCTTTTTTTAATAAGTTTTTTTTAAGATAATGGAAGGCAAACAAGCAAACGGATTTCCTGATGGTAAGAAATTCACGCCGCCTAGAGACACCAAAGATGGTAATGGTGCGTTGCCAACCTGAGGACGGGATGTTAGGCCTTGAGCAAAGTAAGTTTACCGGCTACCTTACCCGGACTACCGAACCGGAACACGTCATGACGTTATGGCGACAGGAATAGGTAAGGCGGTGGTACCAATCCAGGCGAGCCGCTGCTACATTCAACCACCTAGTAAGATGTCACGGTGTTAGTGACGGTAAGCCTATGCTCGCCTATTACGAGCTGCCTGGTGAGGAAGGCAGATGGTCTATTCTACAAAGGAGCCCGGACCAACACGGGTATTATACTTATAATTAAATCAAAATATATGAAGCAAATTGAATGAAGCTTAACATATGACTGCCTACTGAGTATCGAACAATCTATTTATAAATTTATCGATAACATTTTCACGTCACTATATTCAATCGCACTATGTGTTGTGTTACACTACGTTACACTTACGTTCCACTACTACATATCAACATGATACTTACATAATAGTTTATAATATTATTCATATAAAAATCATTACAGTAACTATTTAGCATTATGAAGTTGATATTCACAAGTTTTATTCTGTTTACAATATTTTGGAGAAATGAGTGTGTTTCCTTTCGCTTAGGCTTGAATTCTAATAATAATGTGCAATGGATTTTGGAAAACAATAACAAGTGTAAGTAAGGAACATACATCTACGTTTAAATTTAACCCAGTGCTAACAATATAAGAGGGACATAAACCTGCAGGTTACGCCAACTTTATTATTATTTTATAAATTATAAACTTAAATAGGGTAAATTTGTGTCTATCTCCCAGTTAGCATCCATTTCGCAGACATAATTAAAAAAAGTAATAATAGGTAAAAGTATATGTATTAATAAAGTACAGAAATGAAAAGTCGTTTCTGCCTATATACAATATATTGGAAACACACAAGCACAGACAAAAGAACCACTCGCATAATATTTTATATTTTACAAAATAATTAATCTTAACTTTGCAAAAAAGTGTGTATATAATGTGCATAATCTATACTTATTAAGTAACAGTCCTGACTGATTTATTTATCATCGCCGTGCAAAAACTGTTAGAGTTACGGCCATGAAATTATCTGAGTAGGGTCGTTGACAGAGTTGACAGTTGACACCCACTAAGGACGGAATTTGGGATATTCAACCCTTAAGGGGGTGAAATAGGGGTTGAACTTTGTATGAAAGATCGTTATTTCTTAAGTTAGAAACATGATACTTTATGTTTTGGGCTGTTTAAAAAAATGAGTACCTAAATATGTATTTCAGCGTTTCTGGAAATTCTACCCCTAAGGGGATGAATTAGGGACTGAAAGTTTTTATGAAAGTCCTTATTAATGGGCTACAATCAGTAAATATATTAAGTGCCACGTGAGCAAAGCATTAACCAGCGCGCATTTCACGGTAAATTTTTCAATGTTTAAAGTGTATTTAAAGATAATGTGTTTATTTTGTTCCTAGACTATAAAATATTATGATGTGTTTGATTGATTAATATATTTTTTTAAAGTTAAAGTAAGATGGACGCGAACTAGCATACCAAGTTTATGAATCAGGCAGTTTGCGTCCACTGCGGACGCGAACTGATCTTATTAACTCTAAGTACATCCTTTATTTTGATATGAAGAAATATTTTAAGAACACGGGGTTTTGATTGTTTTTACCATTGTAACTATACTCCATATAATTATAGTCTTTGCCTAAACTCCAACTAAGCATTTTGGTCTATTAAAGAAACCAGATGGCACTTTCACTACCTCTGCTCAGGAAACGCTGAAGGTCATGATGTGCACTCATTTTTCTGGAGCGGTCGTAATTAATAGCGATAGAGGGCTAGGCTCCACTCAGGAGGTGTGAGAACGCCAAAGCTAAAAGATTGAAGGATAAACACATGTATGTTCAAGTAAGATAGGCCATTAAAAGTTTTAAACCCTTTAAATTAGGGGGGGGTGGATGACATATTTCCAGCTTTACTTCAAAATGGCTTGGATATTATTCTACCACTGGTGGTTAAAATCTTCTGAGCTAGCTTTGCCTGGGGATACCTACCAAACAGCTGTATAAGGATCAGGGTAACATTTATTCCTAAATCGGGTAACAGAGATAAATCACTACCAAAATCATACCGACCCATCAGCCTCAACTCTTTCTTATTAAAAACTATGGAAAAGGTGATAAGTCTTCATATCGGAGAGAAGTACCTTACTTACATGCCTCTGAAAACGAAACAGCATACCTATCAAAGTGCAAAGTCAACAGAAACTGCAATAGTGGAAGTAGTTAATAAAATAGAAAGAACAACAGAGGACACGCAAATAGCTCTATGTGCATTTCTTGATATATATTGCTGGTGCGTTTGATAACACCTCACCTGAATCATACTCAGTTGTATGAAAGCACGCAGCATTGACGAAAAAATTACTCGATGGATAGACACAGAGTCGCCAAAGTAACCTTCATCTACCATCGAAGCTCGTATCGTGCGAGGATGCCGAGGTGGACAAATGAGATGAAAATCTAACCTAAAACGAAGTGGACAAACACAATGCTATGCTGATGATCTCAGTGGTAGGGCAATGTCATACAGTCGTTTCAGAATTCAGATTCAGTCGAACTTGTTGAAGGCATCGGACTCTCTGTCAATTCCGACAAAACCATCATCGTTCCATTTAGCAAGAGGCGCTTATAAGACATATTGAAAAGCCCTATTTCTTTGGAAAGCCTATACCCTTCTTTAAAGAAGTAAAATATCTGGTCTTAGCCTTAGACCAGAGATTAACCTGGAATCCGCACATTGAACAGGTTGTAAGATAGGCTAAAACAGCTATCGGGGCATACATTAGATTATTAGAACCTGAATGGGGTTTTTAACCAAAATCTGTTTCATGGGTTTACACACACACCTATAATAGTTTGCTATAGCTGCGTCGCATGGAGTAGGACAGTCCAAGTCCAGTCCAAGAAACATACCAATAAATCCTATGATGCCTACAAAGAATTGTCTACTGTGTGGTAACTGGTGCATTTCGATCATCGCCCACACAAGCACACACACACACACACACACACACACACACGCACACGCACACGCACACGCACACGCACACGCACACGCACACACAAACACAAACACAAACTTATAACAACCCGTGTTTTCTGTTAGGAGCTACAAAGCATACACCATTCCATGTAATAAAATTTAGAACTATTTTTTAGCAATAACTGTAAATGGATCAGTGCCCGGTGGAGTTTATTCAGATTTACAGAAAGCAGGAGTCATTGGAGATATACTTTGGAAAAACAACGACGTCTTAACTCGATGGGTCGCTTACGATTCGTGGACGTACACGGGACGATTTTATGGTTAGTTCACATTTCTGAGTTTTTTAATTTATACTGGGTTACATTTAAAATACCAATTAAATTTTGAGACAGAGTTGGGTAATCGATAACACTTTTGATCTTTGAAGTAATTAAAAAGAAAAAAATATATAAACATCATTTTTATCCGACGCAAAGTAAAGCATTCGACATAGTTCTCGTTAAACGGCAATTGTATATGCAGCCTGGTGACGTCACGACTTGTACTAAGTACCTACGACATAGCATGACAACAAGAGAAGTATTAACGCGGACTATTTAAAAAAATATTTACAAAAATACATATTAGATTTTGATAATAGGATTTTTTATTATAATGGAAGGCAAACAAGCAGACGGATTTCCTGTTGGTAAGAAATACACGCCACCTAGAGGGGTAATGGTGCATTGCCAAACTGAGTCTGGGATGTTAGGCCTCGAGCAAAAGTAAGTGTACCGGCTACCTTTACCTCCAAACCAGAACCTGTCAATGGCAAGCATTGGAGGTTATGGTCGCAGGAATAGGTAAAGCGGTGGTATCAATCCGGGCGAGTCCCTGCGAAACTCTACCACCTAGTTCCGTAGCGATTTTTTATCATCAACATTTTATCAATTATCATTTTAGCCTTAACCCTGTATAGCGAGGTCATTCAGTTTTTTCTCGTGTTGTGCTGCTACTCTATCCAGAATAGACCATCTATCTTTTGGCTAGGTAGAGCGTAAGATGTGAATATGGGCTAAGTAGGTCATTACCAATAAGTACATTAGTGGTAGAGTGCTATGTACTGCACAAACTTATTAAGCCCTAATTGGCTTAATTTAACATATTTACGGCCTAAGACGAGTACGCCTCGGTTGACTTAGGAGTTAATTTTACGTTCTTAGTTGAAGAGTCAAACATAAAGTATGTTTGCCCTCTTATCGGACTAAAAATACAAAACCTAGGTATGACATGAGTTGTACAAAAAATGAGTAATTACCGCCTTACCACAAAAAAAATTTAGACTTCTGCTAGAGTACTTCATTGGTCGAGTTGCTAGCGTACACGCCTAACTACGAGTACATCAACCAACCGCGAGGCTCAGGTTTGATTCCCGACGGAGGCAGGCATTTGAGTGATGAACATTTATTAAATTTATTATAGATACCCTATTTAAGTAATTCTATGTTTTAGTATCGTTGACTAACACCCATAACACAAGCACATAATTTGCTTACTTTGGGGTTAGATTCAATTTGTGTAACTTGTCCAGGGATATTTATTTATTTATTTATAACTGAACACTGTCGAAAGTTGGCATTTAACCAATAACACGATACGCGTAAATAACGTGGCAGCGAATTATTTGTTGACAATCCAATTTGAGACAGTTACCCCCTTACTAATAAAACTTACGCAACCGTTAGTCTGGTGTGTAACTTCACTTTTTCTTAGCAATAGTGAAGTTACACACCAGATCAACAGGCGGGCAAGTTTTATTAGTAAGGGAGTTAAAGTGTAACGTGTGTTTAACGAGTGTTTAATATTTTTTTACAGCGGCTTGATTTAACGTATATTTGGTATTTTTGTCATTGTCTTTATACTTTCAATTTTCAGTACAAGAAAGTCAGTACAACAAGAAATCAGCTGATTTGGTTTTGGAGGGGGTGGATACCATCTCCTACATATTGATAAACGATGTCCCTGTTGTGGTCACCGATAACATGTTTGTGCGATACGTTGTACCAGTTAAAAAGTATCTCAAGGTCAGTAAAATAATAGATAGGTTACTTACAATACTTTAAATGACAGATTACCTACTAAGTACGAAACTTAAGAGTGGAATTGCCTCGAAATCAATTGGATAGTATAAGAGAAGTAGAAAGCTTAATTCTTGCAGTGATTTCAAATTACGCTTTGTAATAATAAATACCACTGGAGACGAAAAGTTCACGAGTGGCGGCCCCGCACCGGAGGACGTAGTGTTGGACGACCTCCCACCCGGTGGACCGATGACCTGGTCAAAGTCGCGGGCAGTCGCTGGATACAAGCGGCTGGTGACCGTGACTTGTGGCACTGTTTGGGGGAGGCCTATGTCCAGCAGTGCACGTCCTCCGGCTGATGATGATGATCATGATGATGATGAATACTATATAGACTACTTACAAATTTATTTACTGGAGGTTTCTGTTCCTAAATTTTAAGGACTACCTTTAAAATGAAGAATTCATAGGATAGGATAGCAAACTGAATCTTGGCAAAAGGTCGCATGACACATAAGTCCTATATCAGTAGGCATAAACGACGTTTATGTACATACGTCCTATACTTCATTTAAAATGAACAACAAAAGCCAACAGCAGCAAAATTTATTGCCTGCCTACTTGCTTCTTAGGCAAGAGTAATTTTAAATGTTTTCAAATTTTAAATTTGTAACGAATTTTGTATTTTGGCGACCACTTTTGTTTTCATAACTATCTTCACGCCCATATCCCCGAAGAGGTATGAAGAGGCACAACAAGGGACCCACCATTAGCCGAAGACACTAAGTCCCACAATGTGAAAGGTGGCAAGTTTATCGCCAACCGGGCACATATCCAATCCCGAGCAACTTTATTTAAATTCGAAAATTGGAAAAATCATTTTTTTTGTTACCTAACCCGAGAATCGAACCCGGGACCTTATGCAGTTAAGTCCAACACTTGGACACTCTTTTTTATTCCACACCAAAGAAAGAGGGGGTTCTTAATTCGACTGAATGTTTTATTTTTATGTGTATGTTTGTAGCGCGATAACTCGGCCAATCGAAAACCATTTATGATATTATTTTTAAAGATAGGTCACAATTCCGAGGTGGTCCCATGTCATTTTTTCATGATACCAATAGCGGTTTTTGAGTTTTTATTATAAAGTATATCTCAAAAAAAACTGGTAGGACGTTGATAAAATGTATGTGGGACAATTAGCTATCTTTCAAATACAGAACAAATCGCGTCGTGGTACCTAATATAGTTGTAGCCGTTTAATTGCAGTTTTACTACGCTTATTTATGAGCTCTATGACTGCTTTAATTTCCAGATACTCGTAGCCATTTCTAAACAGGTTAAGCACCGATACAAAACAAATTTGACTTCCCTCTGTATGTATCTGTAACATTTTAACTTAAACAGATGGACCGATTTCGATAAGGTTTTTGAAACTGGTTCTTACGTACATTAAATAAAGGTTTTGTCGGGTGTTCATTGAATATTTTTAAGTTTTCCCCGTGTTGGTTAGGGCTCCTTTATAGAATAGTCCACCTGCCTTCCTTGCCAGGCAGCTCGTCAAAGGTGCGCATAGGCTCACCGTCACTAATATCGTGACATCTTACTAGGTGGTAGAGTTTAGCAGCGACTCGCCCGGATTGATTACCTTACCAATTCCTGCCGCCATAACGTCATGACCTGTTCCGGTTCGGACGGTAAGGTAGACAGTAAACTTACTTTTGCTCGAGGCCTAACATCCCAGCCTCAGATTGGCAACCCACCATTACCACCTTTAGTGTCTCTAGGCGTCGCGGCGTGAATCTGTCCGCTTGTTTGCCTTCCAATATCATAAAAAAACATAGACGGAGTTTGCTGTCTCTCTATGGCAGAGTTTATGTTTAAAACGTGACACTCATTATCAGTAAACACTAGTTTGTGATTTTGATGTCGATACTGTTAAAGTTATACATATTGAAGTTATACATATCTTCACGCCAAGTCCCTTACGGGGATAGGCAGAGAGTAAGTATATTGTTTATACTATTATTTGCACCGATCTCACGATATCGCCTACGACGATAAAAATAAATTACCTAATAGATCTTATTGTTAAAAAATTTGGGCGAATAGCTGTTTCCCGCGTCGTCGTCGTAAACACATAAAGCACTAGACGGTTTAAAAATGTTATGTTTAAAATAATACCACCTCGCAATCATGACCTATCTTTAAAAAAACACAAAATTCGTTTGGCTTAGTAATCGCGTAAAATGCAAATAAAAATAAAATATATAGTCAAATTGTTTTGAACTGAACCTCCTCAAAAAAAATTGAATAGCTTTTATTAGGTAGATCTATACAAAGATTTTTGTAACGCGTCTATATAATTCTAAAAATTAACACCCGATCGGAACGGGGCCACTCACTGAGCTGAAAATCCGGTGAAAGAAACTCAGCGGGCTTGTTTTTTTCTTATATATCAAATTTACAAAAGTTTATTACAATTACAAATAATTTGTAGAGTGGTATATGAGGTGCAATTAATCCAAAGCATTTCTGTCTTCTAAATATTCTGAAATCTCTGTGGTTGCCTCTGTGATCTAGCGGTTCAGTTGTTGGACTTGACTGCATGAGGTCCCGGGTGCGAATCCCGGGTCGGGCAACAAAAAGAAAATGTGATTTTTTCAATGTTCTAATAAAAATATTGTTGCCCGGGATTGGGTATGTGCCTGGTTGGCGAAAGGCTTGCCACCTATAACATTGTGGGACCTACGCCCTATTTCACCAAGAGCCCCTATATTTTAGGGGACCTTTTAACGTTACTTATGGGACTGTTTTCATACAAAACAGTCCCCTAAAATACGTTAAAAGGTCCCCTAAAATATAGGGGCTCTTGGTAAAATCGGGCATTAGTGTCTTCGGCTAGTCGTGGGTGCCTTGATTGTGCCTCTGCCTACCTCTTCGGGAAATGGGTGTGAAGATACTTATAATAACCCTTACCATACAACTTAATTTTAATAGATTTTTAAATTTATTAAATAGTAAGTCTTTAATAATAATCCTCGTTTTTTTTGTATCGAATAAAAACAAAATATGTCGCCAAAACATCAAATTCGTACAAAATTTTAAATTTACCGAGTTAAATCTGAAACTATTTGAAGACTACGCTTGACAGAAGAATACCTTTGTTTGCTATTGCCTTTTGTTAAATTTCATTTTAAATATACATAATCGGTGTTTATGCCATCTTAAATAGGTATTATGTGACGTAATGTACCTACAGCAGTAAAAATAATAATTAAAGAAGAAAACCTTAACCAGTATCGCATTTGTTTAATTTTTAAAGGCTTTTTTCTTTCATTAGTTTTTGACACTGGCGTTAGAATTTGCCGTTCGTCAAGGTGAAATTTGCAAGCTATATATATATATATATAGCTTGCA
>NJDD01001380.1:27966-54073 GCA_002245505.1 Calephelis nemesis
TCAACAAAGCCTATGTCACTCGTAGATAATGTAGCTTTCGAATGGTGAAAGAATTTTTTAAATCGGTCCAGTAGTTTTTGAGCCTACCTATTCATTACAACCGAACAAACAAAGTTTTCCTTTTTATAATATTAGTATAATATAGTATGATTATTCGAAAATAGTCATAAGTTTAAGACTGACTAATTAAGACTGACTGAAGATAAAGACAGTTTTTTGTGTCCCAGAAGTAATGAGTAGAAGGTAAACAGTAAAAACTACATGATATTGTTTTTGTAATAAATATAAATTGTGGCTAAAATTAAGAACAAAGATGATTACTAAGAATATATTCTTTATATATTCTTAGTAATCATCTTTGTTCTTTCTATATTTTCAAATATTTGATAGCTACTGTAAAAATGGATAAGTGTCTGTTAATTTTTTTCATAATAGAAAATGTGGACATTGTAGGTACATGTTTTAAAAAATAATCTCTACTTAAATTTTCCTTATTACCAAAACTACTTTAAAGGTTACCAAAAGTTTTAAATAAACTGGATATTACGTTATTATTAGGTAGCATTTAGTTTTCGGACTCTTTTTCTATTTACTCGAAGGGTGCCCATATTCGACTTCCGTACCTTACTTAGAATAAATCTCTGTACTTTCGTTACATGTTAAAGGTGGGTGAGAATGAAATAAAGTTTACTTTTCCATCTCACGTGAAAGTTGCTGAAGCGCTGTCCAACAAGCATTTCATAGCCCCAGCCTGTGTCCCGAAGGAGTATAATGGCGAATGTCACGTCAACCAACTTAGGAAAATGCAGGCCTCCTTCAGTTGGGACTGGGGCCCAGCTTTTCCCTCCGTAGGAATTTGGTGAGGTTTTTCTACATATTAAATGAATTTAATTTTTTCTTTTCAACAACAACATATCTTCACGTCAAGGCGCTTCGCAGTAGAGATGATTGCCAAGTAATACAATCCTTAAATTCATGCTAAGCTTTCTACATTCATTCCCCTTCTCAAACGAACAGGTCAGATTTAGAGACAGTTAAAATAGTTTTAAAAATGTAGAGAAGAACTTGACTTCTTCAAATTCTTCTCCTCTATGAAACTATTTTTATGATAATTATGATTCATGAACAAGCAAATAGTTCTACAATTAGACTGTTCCCACAGAAAAGTAGAAAATAGTGAATACCACAGGACAGCGACGCACCTATAACATCTATGGTGTCTATAAGCCATACCGCCAGGAAAGACCTGCGCTTGTTCGCTGACCTCTCACTGAAGAAATGCCATTTAATTTTCCCCGTCTCGGTCCGGGCATACTAGAAAGAATAGATAATCTGTCTCTCTGCGAGGCAGTTCATAAGAGAATAGGATAGATTAAGATATAGGCCATTGTCAAAAAGACCACTGGTGGTAGAGTTCTGTGTAGCAACTTGCCCGGGTAGGAATTCATTGCCTTACCTATTCCTGTCGTCATGATGGTTGGCTGTGATTCGGGGGTAGAGTAGATTTGAATAATAGGAAGCACCTGAATCATCGATGGTGTTAAAGACATTACGGTTGTGTCTTACCATCAGGAAGGCCGTCAGCATGTTCGCTGACCTCTCACATAATAAATATATTCTAAAATACATGTTTCATAAATTTTAGGAAACCAGCAAGAATTGATTTCCACGATGGAGCTATTATCAGATCTTTGACTACACATACAAAGCAGGAGGAATCCAAATGGGTACTTAAAGTTAAGGTTTTCTTTGAAGCACCGGAAACGTTAAAAGAGGTGGAAGGTTTATTAAGTGCATCTTTAACAGTCGAAGGCGATCAGGAGATCAAAGTTAACAAGCTCGTCAATGTGACGACCAGGACAGATGGGACGGTTGAAATAGAGTTTACCATAGCAATAAGTCAGGTAAGCAGTTTTAGGCTGAATTAATTGTAAGTTATGTTTGTCCTCGTCAATAAGAAAGATGTCTTATGACTCATGACGTTAATATTTAATCTTTTTTTATGGAAGGCAAACAAGCAGACGGATTTCCTGATGGTAATAAATTCACGTCGCCTAGAGACACCAAAGATGGTAATGGTGCGTTGCCAACCCGAGGTCAGGATGTTAGGCCTCGAGCAAAAGTAGGTTTACCGGCTACCTTACCCTCCGAACCGGAACACGTCATGACATTATACGGGCGAGTCGCTGCGAAACTCTACCACCTAGTCAGATGTCACGGTGTTAGTGATGATAAGCCTATGCTCGCCTTTTACGAGCTGCCTGGCAAGAAAGGTACATGGTCTATTCTGCAAAGGAGCCCGGACCAACACGGGGAAATGTTATATAATAATCGTTATTATATAATATAGCCTTGATGATGCTTGTGTAGCGAAACCGATTGGCTAAACCATATAAATAAAAATATATTGTGATCACCTCTGTGGTCTAGCGGTTCAGTTGTTGAACTTGACTGCATGAAGTCCCGGGTACGAATCCCGGGTCGGGCAACAATAAAGAAAATTGGGTTTTTCCAATATTCTACTAAAAAAATGTTGCTCGGGATTGGAAATGTACCCGGTTGGTGATAGGCTTGCCACCTATCACAATGAGGGACTTAGTGTCTTCGGCTAGTCGTGGGTGCCCCTGTTGTGCCTCTGCCTACCGCTTCGGGGATATGGGCGTGAAGATGCCTTTTTTATCGTTGAAAGTACAAGTGTTTATAAATAAATTGTATCAATATTTAATCTATCATTAAGTCACAATTATATATAGAAAATATGTTACACACTGCAGCAGGGTCAGCCTGATAAATACTCATCTATTAAATTTTAAAATGCGGCACTTTCAACGACAAAAACTTTCGTATGCAGCGTATATATAACTGTACCTGTAATATTAAATAAGCGGCCTTGAAGAAAAGAAAGAAAGAAAACATTTTTATTCACATTAACCTTACAAGACAGACAAGACAGCACTTGTGACGCTTGTATTTACTAATCTCTGATAATACTAAACCTACCACTGGATCAAAAGGCGGCCACACACTGACTGAGAAGATCGGGCAATAAATTCAGCAGGCTTGTCTTTTTTCCTTATACTATTTATACAATAATTAAAGTAATGATAAGTAGGTACATCATAAAAGATTGGCATGAGGAGCAATTTATCCCAAGCACGCTTATCTGTTAAATATTCAGCAACGGTATACTAACTTTTTTCATATAATTTTAATTTTACACAATATAATTTAAATTGATTAATTGAAAGGTATACCATATCTCTGCTGAGGAGCATTCTCTCCATCAGACACACCTGAAGATCGTACTCCAAAGACCAAAACTGTTAAAGATATGTATGTGGAAAATCGATGCACGTATCGATGCTTCTTACAGAATTCGTGTAGAAAAATGTTAATATTTTTAATTTGTATTTTTTTATTTATTTTCAAAATTTTTAATACATAATATAAGACTTATAATTATGAATAATATACTCAGAGGGGCTAAAATACACTTAACGCAATAAATTTGACTTTCTAATAAATTTGCCAAAAACAATATTCAAACCTACCTTAAAAATACCATATAACTAACAAATAATTATTCAAATAAACCACCTCGAAGCATTCCTGGTGCAAAAGTACCCATGACACTAGCGGCATTACCACGCTGGATGGCCAGCGCGAGTCTTTGCACCAAGAATGAGCCGGAGCGGGTGTCATGCCCGTTATCTCGGAGCCTGTGCCCTAATTCGTAAATGAAGCACTTAGCTTCATGGCACATTGTTCCCATTTGTTTATTCCTATTTGTTTATTCCTATCTATATATATCCTATCCTAAACTATTTGTTTATTCCTATTGCAGTAGAGACCTACTGCAATAGGAATAAACAAATAGTTATTTTTCAGAGCTGCATATTTTTGTTTTTTTTTAAATGCTGCATCCTCAGCAGCCGCTGCGGGTGACGATGTTGTACGATTGAGATGACTCGGAGCAAAGGTACTAACGCAAGTTGCATCCCATAAAAGACACTTACCCTTTTTCCAGGGAATACCATCGGGTCTCTTTCCATCAGATCGGCTGAGACCAGGTGGTTCAAGGACACAAGGGACATTGGCAGAAACGAGTGCCCTACGAATTATGTCGTTAAGAGCGTGATGTCTAGGAAACCTACCAGAGCAACGAGTGCAGCTCAATGCGTGGTGACCGTTGGACTCAACCGTAGATCCGCAAATACATCTGTGTGGTTCGCATACGTTGCAACCTAAACATAGAGCCACCGCTACACGCAGAACGTTGTTATCTAAAAGTGTACCTACATGAGGAGATCGGAGTGCATGTAACCAGGCTCCTGATTCAGGCCGAGTGACTTTGAGTGACTTTGAGTCTTGCTAAATCCGAGCCTGCTGCCTCTTCTGTAATCCGATCAACAACTCTCTTTGCACCAATGTCATCCCACGCTCCTTGGGAACATTGAGCTACAGGGGTTCCAAAGCCTGAATTAAATGACAACCAAGTAGAAACGGCTTCCGTCATTAATTGAATGCTTGATCTATCACCATTTGGAGATATTAATTTAGTGACTAGATCAACAACTTCGTGAGCAGAAGCCAGAAAAGCTGGCAAACAAACGTCTTGCATTCTACGTATTCCTAAGCCACCATGACGTACCGGCAGTGCCGCTTGACTCCATTGAGTTTCATTGAGAGAAACATTTAAGATTGTTTCTAAACATTTTTCAAAGAATTGTCAAATGTAACAATATCTTCGTGGCTAAACCAAGTAGGAGTAGTTTTAACTTTTGGTAATGCGAAACAAGTTCGCAAAAGAATAAGCGCGACGTGTGCTGAAAGATCGTTTAATCGAGCTTGTGTTTTAAGTAGAAGTTCGTGCCAGATTTTAATCGCTTCAGGGACCGCGTCAAGAAAAATAGGTGAGCCTAATATAGTGAACGAGTTTGAAGATTTTTTTTTGATATTTGGAAGAAGAGCATTAAGCTTAGAATAATTACATTGACTGCCAGAACCACAAGAGAAAAATTCACATTTGGAAGTATTTATCTCTAAACCAAGTTCTCGGAAACGAGGAATTAATATCTGCAGATCACGACATACTTCGTCTAGCTTTCCGACAATAGTTCCGTCATCTAAATACCAAAGGTTCAATGGTGATCTGACCTCTAAAATGGAATTATGAATGGCTAAGTAGAATGCGAGTGGACCTAACGGATCTCCCTGCTGCGGTCCCACTTGAGAAAGTATACAGCTGTCTTCAAAGTAAAGATTGGAGGGAAATCTGTATAATTGATAAAAAAAAGGGTAAAGAGATGGAACAACGGCCTTAATTTCATTTAATAAAAAGTCTCTCTCAACAGAATTAAAAGCATTCTTTAAATCGAGTTTTACTATAACCGAATCACAATTTTTGCAATCCATGGCAAAAGAGCGTGTAGCATGAATTACAGCTTCACAGCCTAACGGGGTTCCAAAACCTAATTGGTGTGGCTGCAGCAACACTGACATTTCTTGTTTCACTGCATGACAAGCAATTTTAGCTGTCAAACGTCGAATGACGCTCCCTACAGCTATTGGCCTAGCTCCGCCATCTTTTTTCGTTAGAGCACAGAGAGAGGCTCCATAGAGATACGGGCAAACTTACCACTTAATAAAAAGTTACACAATTCTAAAATATCATCTAACAGGCGCCGTCCAGAGTTGCCGGTGGAGACTGCTGTAAGCTCCTTAAGATGACTAGGGCGAAGTCCATCCAAACCACCTGCCGATCCGCTATTGAAAGAACCAATGGCACGCACAACGTCTTCTATGTTAGCTTTTAATGGTAATGTTGTCGAGTCTGGATAACTGGGGAATTTGAGCTGTCGTGAGGGTATTGGATGTTTTGATTTTAATGAGGGCAAAGTTTCTGGGCCTGACTGAGCAAAATCATCATCAGACATAAGTAGGCGACCTCTCAGATCGCCATCGTATACCTTGGACTCAATAATTTTTATCACTGAATTTGATTTTGATTTGTTTGTCGAATACTCATTGAAGGTAAAATTGTCCAAGTAATTTAAATTGTATTTTACTTTTTGGGTAACGTTGCCGTGACCAGATTTATCGGGAACTTTTAAAGAAAAGTAGGTAAAGGTAAGAAAATTCCACCAATCTTCTAAGGAATTTGAAGATACACATTTACATATTTATTAATTTACTTAATTTATCTGCCGCCAACACCCTCGCACCCTTAGGAATATGGCGGAGCACTGGAATAGTTTTCTTAAATAATGGTAGTTTTCTAAAATCTATGTTGCAATTTGTTGATGCTTCAGGGGCAATAAAGGTTGGCTCACCTTGCGAATATGAGGCAGATACTATTTGGAAAACATCTTTATGTGTTTTCCCTATGTGCACTTTAAGACCGTGAGCGTTAAGTTTCTTGATGAGTTCGGACAATGGGGACATGTCAACAACTTTTGTCTGGCATCCATAAAATATTGATTGTTATCTTTTTTTTATTGTATATAATTGTAAACAGATTTTTGTAAATGTAATTATGATTTATCTAAAAAAACATAAAATTTAAAATACTTGAAAATTAAATATATCTTGACAGTTGACATTTTTATTTATTTTAATTATTTAATCAATTTAGATATTTATAGAAAAGTCCTACAAACGCCTTTTTATTTTATAGACTACTTTTTAGTTTATATACTTACTAATAAGAAATAAAAAACTCTTCAAATCTCACAGTTTTAAACCAATTTCAAAAATATTGAAAACAAGTAGAATGATTTTTGGGGTAACTCTGTCCTTTTCGAAATCAGTTGATAATTGAATAAAACCAGAAGTTAAGTTAAGAAAAATAACTTCTTTTAAGTCAGACTAGCTGTTTGCCCGTAACTTCAGTAGCGTACCTAGAATAGTTATGATTTTCATATAATTTTTCACTTCCTACTGTAGTCTTTTAGGGGTTGATTTTAAAAAAAATGCTTATATTAGAACTCGGATTTGTAGCAAAATAAATTTCACCAAAATCTGTTCAGCGGTTTCTTCTTGAAAGAACAACAAACAGTCTGCAGATAGTGAAACAGACTTTTGCATTAATAATATTTTATTGTAATAAGGATACACGCACAATAGTTTAAAACAATTTTGAAGGATAACCGTACTTATGGCGGCAGAAATGCAATGAATATATTTCATTGTATTTTTAACCAATTTAAAAAAAGGGAAAGGTTACATGTTCGACTCCTTTGTTTTTGTGTGTGTTAACCGTAATCTCCTTCATTTGTGAATTGAATTTAAATTCAACACATTTGTGAATCACGTTTTTGAATCGATTTTAAAAATTCTTTAGTTTTTGGAAATACGTACCTACCTTCCATTGTCACCATGTCTGGATCTGATGAAGGAATAACAGAAAAGTCGTAGAAATATAACAACAGATTACAGAATGCAGGCTTTCCTTTCAGAACGTAATAAGATTGTGGTGGCCTAATGGGTATGGAGAACAGCCCTTGTATAACCTGCGTGTACAGTTTCGAAATCTTGACGGGGAACTTTCCAGTAAACACATCAAAATTGGTTTCCGTACAATTGAACTGATAGAAGAAGATGCTTCGAATATTTTAGGTAGGTAACTATGTTTTTAATTTAGGTACTTATTTTTACTAGTGGTTGCTCATTGGTCGAAACTCTACCATTTTAATATTTTAATATCTTCTTGATAAGAATGCCATCTTCATTTCTTAAGACCAACTACTTTGTTTCCTAAACAGTTAGTGCGCCATCTCTCATTGTTTATCGTCAACATCAATATATTTGTTTGTGTGTGTCAAATGTATGGTAGTGTGGGTAATGTTTTATTTATTAATTTAATGTACTTTACATGCATTATTATTGAAATATATAAGCGTTCTACACATCTCCTACACATAAACTATAAGTGTGCCAAATTTTATGCTTCTGCGTCTGCGAAATTTTCGTGAAAAGGGGTCCAAAGTTTTGGCAACACGTATTAATATTATATAGATTCATGTTATTTTTTATGTTTTTAGGTACGTATTTCAAGTTCCTATCTGAAATATCGTAAATTAATTCGAGGACCCTTGTATTTTTTTTTTGTTAACAGGCAACTCTTCAGCTGGGACTGGTCTCACATTTTATTTCAAAGTGAATGGTTACCCTATTTTCATGAAAGGATCAAATTGGATACCATCTCACATTCTTCCTGAGTACAGCAACAATAAAAATACGAGTAAGTAAATATATGATTACTAAGCATATGTACAAGATTACAAAAGCATTAATTAAAACTCTTTATTGTAATAATAGCGTTAGAGAGTTTAACTAGGATGTTGCACAATTTTAAATAGGTACCTATATTTGTTAATATGTCTTTATTTTAAATCATACTTCGCCTACACCCTTCTTTAATATCCGTAGCCTTCTAACTTTGTAATTTGTTGATTTTGTTGATTGTAATTAAGCATTTTAAAATTTTAATTGGAAGGAAGTCTTTACTTCAAATGGTCCAATACATTATTCATGAATCATCATCATGATGCAGTAACAAACTTATTAGGTATTAGAATTTAAAAAAATACAACTAAAGTATCAGAATTAAAAAAACACAACTAAGGTTCAGAAACCAATATATGGATAAATTGTAAACTTTTCCGTTTCATTCACAATTTGGCGGGAATTTCTTAGACTAATTAGGTATACACTATTGGTGTAGTACAATTCAAAGTTTACAATTATGCGAAATACTTTATAAACTAACGATTTTTAAATAAACGGTGACCTGTAATATTTACCCAGCCTAACACAAATCGCACAAACAAATGAATTTTACTACAAATTCAGTAGTTGATAGATATGTAGGTAATTTGTTGCAGTAAAACAAAGAGTAGAAGTTTTTTTCTCGATTTCCATGGGATTCCATCATATCTTGACTTGGTCCCATTATCAAGAACACCTCTGAAGGACGCTTTTTCAAATCATACGACTAGGTGTTTAATGAAAAAAAATAAAGCCTTCGAAGATAGATAGGTAGGTAGGTACTAGCTCATTTGTTGTTCGTAGTGCAAAGCACTGTCTAACACATTCCCTGCCAAATTCAGTTTTTTTCGGATCAGTATAATTTGGAAGTATTCATTGCAAGAGTGACGCCTACTCACTCTTCCAGCTGTGTCTTCTGTGGTGTGTCTCCATCCTAAACTTTACCCAAGTTTTCAATCAAGCGGGTAACGAGTAGAAGATCCGAGCCTACATCGATTTACACCGAACTGATAATGATTAAATTATATTTTATAGTCAAGTACGTTAGTATATTAGCGATCATTTTGAAAGTGGGTTCCTTTAAAGTGGAACAAATCCTGGACCGAATATTTTTAATTAGGTATTTAAAAAAAATGTTTTTCACGTTTAATTTTTTTTCAGGCAACCCTGTAGATCAACATAAATTGTTACAAAAATTGTAATAAAGCTTCACGTATGTTGTTATATATTTTTTATATTATGCAAACCCGTGAGAGTAACTAGCATCGACAATTATCTGTTTATTGTGTAATTAGCAATCCAGATAAATAACAAGCAACCCAACTTCTGCAACTTCGTCTTATACCTACCCACTAAGTCGAGATAAAATCTTAATATTTAATTATTAAAAAAGTATCTTCACGCACATATCCCTGATGAGGTAGGCAGAGGCACAACCAGGGCACCCACGACTAGCCGAAGACATTAAGTCCCACAATGTGATAGGTGCAAGCCTATCGCCAACCCGGGCACATTTCCAATCCCGACCATATTTTTTTTTATATTAGAAAATTGGAAAAATCCAATTTTCTTTTTGTTTGCCGACCCGGGATTCGAACCCGGGACCTCATGCAGTCAAGTCCAACATCCGGAACCGCTAGACCACAGAATCGACTAATTAATGTATAAAAAACATTTAAAAATAAATGTCCAGGATTTTCTAGGCCACCTATTTTTTTAATACATTCTCTGATATACGAAATTTTGCTATATAACCGGTTTCATCCAATTATCAGCTCGGCGTAGGTCGACCTTACTTCGGATCTTAGACTATTATGCTGAGTTATAATATACCTTAAAAAACTTCTCATGTTTTCAGTTAATAAGTTGCTGACTGACGCCCGCGACGTACACATGGCGATGTTGCGTGTCTGGGGTGGCGGAGTATATGAATCTGATTACTTCTACCAACGCTGTGATGAACTTGGAATTTTAATTTGGCAGGATTTCTTGTTCGCATGCTCTATGTACCCAGCTGTGACAGAGTTTTTAGAGTAAGTATTGGAACCAAACTCTGCATTCAGAATTCTGTAGGGTTACTCTTGGTTTTATCTGGGCATAGTCTTTTGGCGTCTTAAGCTGATTGCTCTTTCCCTACACATACATACATATCTTTACCACGAGTCCCTTACGGGGTACCGGGTCTAGCGGTTCCGGGTGTTGGACTTGACTGCATGAGGTCCCAGGTTCGAATCCCGGGTCGGGCAACAAAAAGAAAATTGGGTTTTTCCATTTTTCTAATAAAAAAATGTCGTTCGGGATAGGATATGTGCCCGGTTGGCGATAGGCTAGCCGCCTATTACATTGTCGGACTTACTATCTTCGGCTAGTCATGGGTGGCCTGGTTGAGCCTCTGCCTAACTATTCGGGGATATGGGCGTGAAGATACTTACTAACTTACTTACAGTAATTACATTTCTGTTTTAAATAAGTCTGTTTTCTATGTTCTTGTGCTTTTTTCCAGTTTATGTGTTATCAGGTTACCTACTCTTGAATTTCATTTCATGCTAATTGGAAATTGGAATCAGATATGTCACTTTAGGTAACAGATATTACATAATCAGATATGTAATTCTTGAACACAATACTAGCGAATTATTAATATTTAGTAACCAACCATAAATTATTTTATCAGATTCGTTGATTTTTCTTTAAATATACGTTAATATTTCACTAGTACGGTGTTCAAAAGTACTTAAAATTGCATAATATGCAATTCCAATTTACATTATTTTTAGCTACTTATCTATTTTACTTACTTATTTTATAAAGTTAGTTTTGCTCGAGGCCTAACATATCGGCCTCAGGTTGGCAACGCACCATTACCACCTTTGGTGTGTCTAGGCGGCGTGAATTTCTTCTTCTTGTTATTATTATTAACAGTTCGTGTAAGACCTACCCCGAGGATCACTGCGACCTAACTAGATCTATTGTGATCACAACTCTTATTCTTTAAGCTTAGATCAATACCGCAAGGCCGACAGTTTCTAAGAACTGTATAATGCTCTTGGGATTGATCAGCTTAAGATCTTGGAGATTTATTAAGTGCCCAGATGCTCACTTCTAGCCTGAATGAACGCGGGACAGTCTTGCCTTGAAGCAGAAGAGACGGCAATGCACGTCCTCTGCGACTGTCCCGCGTTTATTCAAGCGTGAATTTCTTACCATCAGGATTATTTGCTTGTTTGCCTCCCAATATCATAAAAAATATTTAATTTTTAGCAACGTCCAAACTGAAATCGAACAAAATGTGATTCGGCTCCAACACCACCCCTCCATTGCTGTGTGGGCAGGGAACAATGAAAACGAAGTAGCCCTCCGCGGTGACTGGTACAACACACAACCAGAATTCGACTCCTACAAAGACGACTACATTAAACTTTACGTTGATACAATCAAACCTATCGTCGAATCCATGGATCCCGAGCGGCGATACTTAGTTTCCAGTCCTTCAAATGGGCGAAAGTCAGAAGAAGATGGTTATATCGCTAAAAACCCCTACGACCCGAACTATGGTGACACGCACTATTACAATTATTTTGCTGATAATTGGGATATAAATATCTATCCCAACACCAGATTTGCTTCTGAATATGGTTTTCAATCTTTACCCTCATTGAAAACATTTTCTACTGCAACAAATATGACTCAAGATTTTAGTGTCGATAGTGAATTCACAAAACACAGACAACACAGTCCAAATGGATATAATTATATCAAAGCACAGATTGATCGACATTTTGAACTTAATCAAAATGATTCAAAATATTTCGAAAAGTTCATATTTTATAGCCAGGTAAGTTTATACTAACTAGTGGTCGCCCATTGGTCGAAATCCGACCATAATAAATTTTAACATCTTGTTGTTAAGATCCTTATCTTCATTTCTCAAGACCAACTACTAAACCTTATGAGTAGTCAGTGGGCCATCTGTGATCTTTTATCGTCAACATCAATATATGTGATTGTGTGTGTCAAATGCATGGTAGTGTGGGTAATGTTTTATTTATTGTTTTAATGTACTTTATAAGCATTATTATTGAAAAATATTAGCGTTATGCACTTCTCCTACACATAAACTATAAGTGTGCCAAATTTCATGCTTCTGCGTCAGAGGAAGTTTTGTAAGAAGGGGTTTACAGTTTTGGCATCGCGTATTAATGTATAGATTGTACGTTGGTACTCCGCGAATTGTCATAAAATAAAATGTTGAATTTTATTGCTAAAACGCTGATCTAAATTTGATCAATTCTATTGTTAATGTTTATGCAAATAAAAAGATAAGTTTCAATCATTATCATTCGAACAAAGGAATTATATCTTTTTTCGTTCGGTATAATTACCTAACACTTAGAATAATTACTACTTATTTCGAGTTACGACTCCCAAACCGTTTTTCGTTTCTATTTCGTTTGAAACTTACTTATTAGCATTAGCTTATTAGCAGCATTGAGCAACTAAAACATAAATGTATTAAAACTGCTTAATGTAGCTACGACATACCTAGGCAAAATAAATAAATATCTCTGGACAAGTCACACAAATTGAGTCTAACCCCAAAGTAAGCAAATTATATGCTTGTGTTATGGGTGTTAGTCAACGATACCAATACATAGAAATACTTAAATAGATAACCAGATTAAATGGAATAAACACCCAGAACCGGAAATGCGGACATCTGAATGTTCATCGCTAAAAGCCTGCCCCCATCGGAAATCGAACCCGAGCCTAGCAGTTAGTCAGTGTAGTTACGCGTGTACGCTAGCCACTCGACTAACGAGGCGGTCAACTGTTTCAACAATCTAATTTAGAATATTATATGACATGACATGACTATGATAGTCATTATCGTCATTCTAGCGTGTATCCTAATTGTACTTTACATTCAAATGGGAGAACCTAGGGTCTATTCTCCGCTTCGCTCCATCTTCGGTATCCCTAATAACAGAGATTAGTAAATATAAACAGGTATTTTTTCAGAATATATCATCTGTGTTCCTGCCAGGCAGCTCGTAAAAGGCGAGCATAGGCTTACCGCCACTAACATCGTGATATCCTACTAGGTGGTAGTTTCGCACCGACTCGCCTGGATTGGTACCACCGTCTCACCTATTCCTGCCGCCATAACGTCCAATGCTTGCCGTTGACGTGTTCCGGTTTGGAGGGTAAGGTAGTCGGTAAACTTACTTTTGCTCGAGGCCTAACATTCTAGCCTCAGGTTGGCAACGCACCATTACCACCTTTGGTGTCTCTAGGCGGCGTGAATTTCTTACCACCAGGAAATCCGCCTGCTTGTTTGCCTTCCACTATCATAATAACGGTATATATTGTTTTGCTAATAGTGAGTCCGTTGGCACAAATATCCAGTTCCAATTTCCACGATATTACTAGGGCCTTACTCTTATACGACTTTACATTTTATGGCGGTTAATGTATAGGCATTCATTAGGTGCCCACGTGGAATATCCGTCTCTTATATTGATGAATCGTCGTATATTGATGAAGCCGTTCTAGTGACGCTCATGCTTCGCTACCCTACAAAAGAAAAGGCCTAATAATGATTTTGCAGACTTGCTTCATAGGTATTATAGAACTGTGTCATGGTTTTATAAACATGTACTACTTTTAGCTTAACCATAGTCTTGGGTTCACAAACGTTTGAAAACAATAACCTTATTGCAGCAAGAAAAAGTTACAAACTGGCTTATAAAAACTCAATACCTACATCTAAGTATCCAACTGTTAGCCTTTTTTGGCGCCATCTTGAATTTTACTACAAAATATGAAATTTTTTACTTGCGATTTCCCGCAGGAATTTGCGAGTTGTGTTATTTAATTTGCATTTAAGTATTTATGGATATTTGTAGGGTTTTATTCTATTAATTAATTTAAATTTTAGTATCGAAGTATAACTATGTTTTAACTTAGCTGGCGATAAATAAAGTCATAATGCGAAGTAGGTAACTTATTCTTACTGACTGTGTTTTAAGTTGTACCGAACGAAAACGATTTTATTTCCATACCTAGTCAAAATCTGAGATTACTAAAATTATAACAAGAATACTATAATAGCATTTGGTTATAATTTTTCAAGAAATGAAACCCAATGCAAAACTTGTTGAATCATTCTAATTGATCAAACGAGAAAAAAAAACTCTTATTTTTTTAAGTTAGTTTGCTCCTTTCTGGGGCCGGCTAAGACCTTCAGGCCATGCTGTCACGTCTTCCGTATTTATTATTCTTATACAGTCATTAGTCACTATTTACAAAGTCACGTCAGGCTCTTGAGTAAAGCGGTGGTCACTTTACACAAACTCACTTTGGGAGATTTGGCGGCAGCGAGGAAATTCACGATACACTAATTTCTTCATAATTATTTCATTTGTGCACGTTCACTGAACAAAACTAAACTAATTTCCACCTAAATTAATTTGACTCAATATAAACACGAAATTCAATAATTATGAAAAAATACGACCATCTTCATTCACAATGTTTTCTTTTCTTTTTTTTTAAGGTTAATTTGCCCCTTTCTGGAGCCGGCTAAGACCTTTCGGCATGCTGCCAAGTCTTTCGTAATAGTAAATTCTTTTTCGTATTAAAATTTTAAAGTCATTTCTTCAGTTTCTGAACATATTGTCTTCCCCTTTTTAAAAGTCATTTCGGTTGGGGTGTATTCACTAATACAAAGGTTATTTGAGTTCTTCAATACCTACGTCTTTAGTTTTAATTTCTTAGTTTACATATTTGTTAATTTGTTAGTACGTCACATTCTTGAATTACGATTATTTTCACACAAATTATAAAACCAAAATTCTAAACACCAAAATCATCTTCTTTCATGTTGGCGCCAAAACTTCTACGTCAGTACATAAAGTATTTTTATTATTATTTTTTTTACCTTTATACGAGTCTTATATTATGTAATAAACCCATATCTCAATAGGTATTTCATGTCTTTTTCCCCGTATCGTCTTCAATTTCCTTTCTTGTTCAGGCCTCTGCCTCTTCTGTCGTGATGGAACACTACAATAGTCTTTCACTAGTATAGTTTATTTAATAAATCACATTTACACACAACTAAGTAATTTACACTTTTATTAGTTTACAAATTATACGTTTTTACATTATATTACATATTTTTAGCTTAAAGATTGGAGGGAACCCTCGAAAAGCGCGCCTTCCCTCTCCGACCGTTCCCGCCAACCTTCTCTTCTTTTTCTTTCTTTAGGGTTTTGGCCTTCGCGTTAGTATTTTGCCATTAGTCACGTAGAAATTTGCATCAAATTTACCAAAATCTGGACTCAATCATAATTAGTCATAAGTCGTCAATGAGTCATGTCAGGGTCTTAGGTAAAGCGGTGGCCTTATTACTCAAGCTCATGTAGTGAGATTTGGTGACAACGAGGAAATATACGATACGCTAATTTCTTTATGATTATTTAATTCGTGCACTTTCACTGAACAAAATGCCACTAAAATTAACTAATTCCACTCAATATAAACACGAAATTCAATAATTATAAAATAACTTCGACCATCTTTTCTCTCGATAGCGCCAAAACTCATCAAAAATTTATTCCTTCATTCAAATTGAACTAGTGGCAACAAACCAAAATGCCATAACAATATCTATTACTGTCGGCACAGATATCACAAGCAATGTCTATGAAGGCCGAAACAGAATTCTACAGGCAAGACCAGCAAAATTGGTACACCATGGGCGCTCTATACTGGCAGTTGAATGATGTTTGGCAAGCACCGTCTTGGTCAGGAATCGGTAAGGCACAGGATATTTAAGCTCTTCTAAGAGTAAAAAAAATATTGACCTCGACTGATAAACCGACGCGACGGCAAAAAAGGAGAAGGTTCTCAATTCGGCCGGTATATTTTTTATGTATGTACACCGATTTTGCCGAAGTTTCTGAACCGATTTACATACCTACCTAACTATTTTTTTGTTTGATGCAGAATAGTTTCGAATTGGTCCCATAAAAATTTTATTCAGGAAGGCCCATTTGTTTTTATTTTATAAACATTTTTATTTTCTTTCACCTATCCCGATGTCTATTTTTATTAAATCAAATCTAGAATAAATTCGGTATTCAGCAACATGCTATAAAATTATTTAGTAAGGTTATATTATATTATGTCTAATACCATGATCAAAAATATGTTTTTTAATGATATTGGAAGGCAAACAAGCAGACGGATTTCCTGATGGTAAGCAATTTACGCCGCCTGGACACCAAACGTGGTAATGGTGCGTTGTCAATCTGGGGCTGGGATGTTAGGCTTCGAGTAAAAGTGAGTTTACCGGCTACCTTATCCTCTGAACCGGAATACGTCAATGACAAGCACTGACGCTATGGCAGCAGGAATAGGTAAGGCGGTGGTACTAATCCGGACGATTCTCTGCGAAACTCTACCACCTAGAAAAGGCTTAGAAGATTATTAAATTAAATCATATCAGCAATAAACTAATAAGTATTAAATAAAAATAACTATGTTAAAAAAAACCGACTTCAAAACTAAAAAAAATAATAAAGATTTAATACTACCTATTATTTATATCCATGTAGATTTGAAGTCGGTGCCAAGCCAATTTAATACTTACTTTAGTTTAAGGCTTGGCACCGCCTTCAAACCTATTAGTGAATTTCTATAAATTTTAAAGAAAGAAAAAATTTCCCCCCAGACAGGATTTGAACCTGTAACCTTTCGTCTCAAGCCGACGAATGCTCTAACCAATTGAGCTACTGAGGATTCAAGTCCCGTGGCGAAATTTTTAGTTCCTTTCTAACCCGTTAACGCGGGTAGTTATGTTATGTTATGTAGACATAAATGTTATGTTATGTAGACATAACTACCCGCGTTAACGGGTTAGAAAGGAATTAAAAATTTCGCCACGGGGCTTGGATCCTCAGTAGCTCAATTGGTTAGAGCATTCGTCGGCTTGAGACGAAAGGTTACAGGTTCAAATCCTGTCTGGGGCGAAATTTTTTCTTTCTTTAAAATTTATAGAAATTTATCCCACGCACAGGGCAAGTGCTAAAAAAATAAAAAAAATAAAAATACTATTAGTAAATACCTAGGACATATAAGTAATAGGTAGTATATAATTAATAGATATGTATTAAATCTTTATAGTTTTTTACTTTTAGTTTTAAAGACGATTTTTTTAACGTAGTTATTTTATGCTGTATTGCAGTCGACTCGGTATTTAGTTTTTTGTTTGTTTTTCTCTTTTGGCTTTTTAAACTTAATTCTCTGGTCCTAAATAAAACATTCACTGTGAAATCAGTTTTAAACGGATTTTAGCTGGCGCTGGAATGAACAAGAGTCAGTATCTTCACGCCGATATAGTAGGCAGAAGCACAACCAGTGCACCCACGAATAGCCGAACAAACTAAGTCCCACAATGTGATAGGTGGCAAGCTTATCGCCAACCGGCACATATCCAATCCCGAGCAACATTTTTTTAATAGAAAATTGGAAATACACATTTCCTATTTGTTGCCCGAATCGAACCCGAGACCTCAAGAAGTCATGTCCAACATCTGGACCGCTAGACCACACAGGCAAATCATGTACCTACCATTAGTATAATTTTAGAGTACGATAGGTATGGTACTAAAGCTATGTATTTATTGTTACAGAGTACGGTGGACGATGGAAAATGCTGCACTATTTTGCAAAAACATTTTTTGCCCCAGTATTGGTATCGCCCCGTATGACCCTGAGTGGTGATATCGATGTTTATTTAATGAATGACCGATTTGTGCCTATAATTGACGGCAGAATATTTGTCGAGGTTTATAATTACAGCAGTTTGGAGCCAATTAAATCCACCAAATATACAGCAAATGTAGGGGCATTAAGTACCGAAAAACAATTCTCCATTACTACTTGGGAAGTGAACAGCAAAGATGAGATATTTATGAGATTCTTCGTCAAAATTAATGACGTAATATCGTCTCCCTATAACTATATTTTTCCTGCACCTTTCAAAAACATAAAGGGGTTGAAGGAACCGGTCATTAAGGTAAGTTCTAAACTTTCAATGAGTTTAGAATAACTTTTTACATTACCGCTCTATTACAGCTACTTCAGCCTGTTGCAGTCCATTGCTCGTCCTGAACTAGGCCTTCCCGAGTGTACCTACCTACACCATAAAACCCGATCTCCGGTATTTACCATCGTCCGTCACTATCTCCTGTATTCACGTAATCACCATCTCCCGTATTCACGTAGTCACCATCTTCCGTATTCACCATCAAGTTGCTACCAACTGCCTTCTTCAGGTCGTCCGTCCATCCCATTATCGGAGGATGTCCAACACTAAGTTTACCAAGTCGTGGCCTCCATTAAAGAACTAGTAAGGAAAAAATTCAAAATGTATCGTGGTTAGTCGATGGTCGTAGCTTTGTGATGACTTGTCCAAAATGACACTACTACCATAAGTGTTTTCCAGTGTGGTTTTTTAAATTGCATTACGTAGGAAGTTGTCTCGCACTATTATAATGTTGATACTAGATAATATTATGATGATTTACATACATATCTTCACGCTAAATCCCTCACAGGGTAGGCAGAGAGTAGCATCACGGTCCTGGCAGACTTGCCTTGCTTCCTCACTCTTGACACGAACTTCGGATAACATCCGAGCGATTTAATCGTAGAATGTCAAGCTAGGTCTCCCCGGATTGTATGTCTGCACACATTCGCATTGTATATCTGCTTTTGTTATATACTTATATTAAACCGTCACATAGACAATATGACGATTTAACATTAATAAAGCAGTTAATTAATTTTCTTACAGATTCATGTTTTAAAACAATCCAAGAACAGTGAATGCGAAAATGAATTTTCCGTCGAAATAAAGGCGGATACTCTGGTTTTATTTCTTTGGCTCGAATCTAGTGTCGACGGTCATTTTTCTGACAATGGCCTGATCATCACGGAGTCAAAGACAACAGTCACCTTCATCACAAGAGAGAAAGTCAATGAGAGGAAACTGGAAAAAGCTATAACCTATCAACATTACCACTGAATAATAAATTGTTAAAAGTCCAAATCCCTCCATTTGAGTATTCAACTAGTTTAATACTAAAAGGTTTACTGCTACTAAATACCTAATTTTATATAATAAAATCATGATGAATGGAAAATACAAAATACTTATGTTTGTCGCGTAATTTCCAAATTATACTTTTTCATTCATAAGATATTTCATTTTATATAAATCTTTATTTAGATATTTTATTCATGCAGTGAAGACGAAAATCTCATGAAGTCTTATTCTAATCTAAACCTTAAAAATATTTAACCAATCAATGTATGTATGTTCGGACTCCCTTGCAGAATAGAACATCTGCCTTTCTGCTAGGCAGCTCGTAAAAGGCGAGCATAGCCTTACCGTCACTAACGCCTTGACAGGACATAGAAAGAACTAGGTGGTAGAGTTTCGCAGCAACTCGCCCGGATTGGTACCACCGATTTGTCAAATCCTGCTGCCATAACGTCAGTGCTTGCCATTGACGTATTCCGGGTCGGAGGGTGTTAGCCGGTAAACTTATTTTTACTCGAGGCCTAACATCCCGGCCTCAGGTCGGCAACGCACCATTGCCACCTTTGGTGTCTCTAGGCAGCGTGAATTTCATACTATTAGGAAATCCGTCTGCTTGTTTGCCTTGCAATATCATAAAAAAAGCGTTTAGCGTTAGCCGATTAGGGCACAGCTAAGGCACTACTATAGATGCCTATTTTTGCTTTTTAAATTGTTAAAATTGTTCAACTGGTTTTTTTTAAATTGTTAATAGCATATATTATATTGTTGTTATAGACTGCATTACGTATGCACTCCGCCAAAATAGGTGGTAGGTAGGATTTTGACATAAAAATATATTGTAGAAAGTTTGTAAACAAATTGTATCAAAAATGGAATTCCACCAAGCACCGACGATAAGAAGTATAGAAATCACCAAAATATGTTGCACGTCTTCATTTTTATCACATAATGTACAATTTGGTGACGCGTTTCGGGGAATGGTCCGGACCACAACCCGTGTGCTTTTATAATCTCTTGTCTGCTTAAGCCACACGAGGAAAAATAAAGGAATGTGAGGTGGTTCGGTCGATATCGTTTTGTACCAGATGTTATGTCCCACATTCCTCGGCATTTTCTCTTGCAAACTTCGAGCCTTCCTCATTCCCCGACAGACTGATATGTGCCGGTATCCAGTGGCACTGAGGTTTGAACCCACACCTACCACTTTTTTACACGATAAGACAAACAAGCACACAAATCTCTTGATGATAAGCGATAATCGTGACCAATATACATATCACCTATAGGCTATATCTTATTATAGATGTGACATTATTCTGTGTCATAGTGCTAGTATACTGGCTACGCTACCCCCTCGGATTGGCACATGTCATTGTCATTATGGAAGAAGTTTAAGTAATGCAGTAAATCTCTTTTGTTCCCGAAGTTGCTACAAGCACTCTACCACTAGTAAAACTAATCTTACTTCGGCTACAGGATCGATATGCTGCCAATATTTAAAATACGCGTGCCGGTTGGTGATAAAATTTAGATGTATGAGGTCTACTTATCTATCCAAATTTCGAGCTCATAAAGTCCGTAGAGAATAATTTGCAAACTAAAGATTTTTGTGGCAACACAGACCCACACTCAGCTTTGTGTGTGTGCGTCTCAATGAGTGATAATACGAGATTCACTGTTGTAAACTGGTTTTTTCATAATTTTGTTGGACGCAGCTATGGGCAAGTTATTCTCCAGGAGGTAACACTGGTCGCCCTCATGGTAAGTGTCTAACGATCTGCAGCTTAAGGAGTGTTTGTTTTTAGACTTTACTGTTTCAATACTCATTTCTTGTCATTTCTGAACTGGGTTAGTCAATAAAAATCTTTTTAAAAAGCAAATAATTTATTTCGATCATCGTACACTTAACATCAAAATATATTTACTGTGCGTTCTAAAATTATTCTGGACGAGTTTTCTTGAACTGCTAAGGGCTGTACTTGTTACTTAGGATTTAAATAGCTGAATTTAAAGTGTTGGGTTCCACTATACCTTTTTTAGGTTTCTAGTTTAGATATATTTCTAGCTAGCTAAATCATAAGAAGTATGTTTAGGTTAAATCTCAAGTAGATTACTCAATCATCTAACTGGCAATCTAATTCGAAAACTATTTTGTATATATTCAAAAACAAATTCACTGGACGTAAGTGCTACAGTTACGAGAGGTCAAAGACTAACCTAGCTGCTTTGTAAAAATAAAATTGAGTTTCCCACAAAAATCGGACATCATGATAATACCGCTTTACCACAAAACCACTTTAGAATTCTGTTTAGCTAAAATTGACATCCAACCAACAACATGCAACACGGTTGAGACGACATGGTTGAGAATACATTTTTAGATAGTGTTTAGTGTAATATTATGTGTTCAATAAGTGTTTAATTTTTTTTAGTAAGGCTACTTATATTTGTCCGTTTTTAGGACGCTGTTCCTTAGACCCAGTATATTATAACCATGGGCTGGTTGTTTTAGGAAAAAATGCAAGTGAACATAACAAAAATCATGAGACATGTAAAACCTTATTTATTTTGCTTTTTAGTGAAAAATTACACATAAAATAGAGAGTGTATTAAGAAAAAGCTTAACAAAAAAAGCTTCTGACAAAGACACATCACAATTTACCCAATTTAATATAAAAGATAAAGATTTAAAAGAGACATGAGTTTTTGACATAAGTACATATTTAAAATTTCAAACAAAATAGTAAAAAACAGTAAAAGAAAATAACTATCTCTAATAATACATTGCATGCACTATGCATTTGGTATTTATTAAGCTTAAGTTGATCATACACGATAGAATCTACATTGAGATTATAACCATGGTAGAGATTATGTCAGCATATCTCTAAACATTAAAATTTCATTATAAACTTTTTAATAAGCTAGGGTAAAATAATAACATTTTAAAATTCATTGGTAAAAACCTTAGGTTAATATAATTCCGTAAAAAGGAATGCCAACATCATATATAAAAATGTATATTTAAATATTAATACTAATAATAAAATAAAACAATGTGTAAAAGAACATTGCCTGGTATAGAAATAGCGGCAAATATTTTGAACATCGCAGTGATTGGTTTACCAAATATTCGACTCCATATTAACACTATATTTTGAGCAGACTCAAATTACTTGCCAGGTAGTTAGTTTTATTTCAAATTAACTTTTCCACAACGTGTCATGTACGCTAAGTTTTACTTATCCATACTTTTTTCGCATAGAACTGATTGCTTTTCAACCAATGACAATGTATTAGAAAATCAGATTTATACGAATATTTTTTAGACATGTAGTAAAATTTTCAAACATCGGCATGAGATTTTTAAGAGAGCAATTTCTAGAAGGCAGTAAATATGCAAGAGTTTTTATGAGATAGCCTGGCAGCTAATGCGCATTTTTTAAAATTTAAAACAGTTTTAATATTATACAGTTACGGTTATGAGGGGGGGAACACACCCATGCAATTATTATATTGCTTTTTGTATTATCCTGTCAATTTTTCGCGCCTTCGATCGCACTTTTACCTGTGAATGTTATATAATTTTGATATTATATAGTCTTTTCTTTTTGTATCTAGCGCAGTTTCCAGGTAGTTGACAAATGTTTCAATATTTCAAAGTTCATAACTTTTTTTGAATCTTTACTTACCTCACAACTTTAGACAACACACAAAATAATTAGAGAAAAATATAACTGTTTCTAACCTGCCATCTGCAACCTTCTCATTTGTCAACTTGATGCTTGACATTGTTCTATGATGGAATTTAAAAAAAAAACCTGGATGCGCAAAGCACAATATACCTTTTTAGTATGTTTATGATATGAACTTTATATTGAGAGACACATATCTGCGTTAAAAAATATATAGCAAATATACTACGATATCTCATATCAGCCATATTTATTTTATCTTATCCAATATCTGCATATTGCACTGTCGAGACCGGCAGACAGTACTCAAACATCTAGATCACATAATTCCGTCAGGGGATTGTAAGATAATTTTTTAATTGTAAGATAATTCTTACACAAATTTATAAATCGCGCGAAACTCAAATCACTTGCTTGATGGAAAAGTTGAGTGAAAATTGCACTCTTACCTCGTTTAAGTGAATACGCAGCAACCTTTTAAATAAAAATAAAATAAGTATGTCATCGTCAAATAGGCAACAAAATATTTGAGACCTGTGTTATAGAAACAAGTAATATTTTTGCATTCATCTAATACATAAAATCTAAGAAAACTATATTAGTGTATACAATAATATATCCTAAAACAGTATGAAAATGCAGTTTCACCAAGTGTAAAGGATGAAAACAATTCTGTATTTATGAGTGTTATCTCTAAATTGTTATTGTGTGATTTCGAATTAATTTAGTTAGACACATTAAAAATAGATATGTATAAATACACATAATAGGATATAAATGAGGTGTCGTGGGACACCAGGTAGGAACGAAGTTCTTTCGGCTAATATAGAATGGACGCAATTCATGAGTATATACTATGCAATGGCGGGGTGGAGTGAGGGAGATAAAGAAAGGTATTATACACTACTCGCTTGTGTATACGTCTGTCGCGCCTGCGCACGTCTCATTTAACGGTTTTATTACCCACTTTTCTTACGGCTTTTACTATTACATTTTTTTCAGTTCGGCCGCGCAGCAAAATCTCTATCTCTTCCAAGCCTGCTGCAAGGAACTTCGTTCCAATAAATAAAGGATCTGAAACGCTTGAACCTATTCGATGAAATTTTTAAGAAGTCTTCAGATTGGACTAGTAAGTGATTGTGTGTAGTTCGGTATCGCTCGGGTCAAAAAAATTTATCCTTATCAATGAGTCCCGCTGCCATTGTGCCGTTATTTTCATAATTCACATCATGGTGACAAGTGCGTTCCTATAAATGCGAGTGTGTTCTGTTCGTCAGGTTTCTGCGTTAAAACTTGAAGACGCGGATGAGGTTTTAACGAGGATCACTTTATATTAAATATCATATTCTCGAATATCACACCATGTCAAGTGTCAAAATATCACTGGTTTTGATTCTGTTTATCAAGAATATTTACCAACGATCGCATGTATGATAAAATACAAAAATGCTACGTCAGTAATTCAATTATGATAACAATTTGATTTAAATAAATCTCTTTATAATACTTTGAAGTTGCTTCATTTTTGGTTACAGCGTCGCATCTTTAGAATGACAAGGATAAAATTCAAAAATTAAAATTTACATTACGAACTTTTTTGGATACTTATACGGGATATTAAGGATTTACAGATACAGTTTGCGCAACATTTTTATGCAACCTGGTGTACAACATGTGTCATAAACAAGATAATTATTAATTATACATGTTCAAGAAAGTAAGAAAATCAGGTCATATCCTGCTAATATCTGTTATATATCCTAAGGTTGTGTTTGCCAAATAACAATAATTATTTTTATAATATTTTTCATTAGAACACAAAACAATATTTTACGAAACTGTACCTAAGCAAAAGAGACAAGTACGAGTATAAACAAGGATAACCGAGAGCGTGGTACGCTCCCTCACTTCCCAATACCTCGCAATGCGTTCTCCGCAACGAAATATTACGTATTTTGGAGGCGTATTTAAATTTTGCGTGAACTATACATAGGTCGCGGGCAGGACAGGACTCTGATGATGAGCGCCAACCTTTGGCACGAGGAACTATTGACAAATTGACGCCATATTCTCTATTCACCTCCTCACATCAAATTATGTAATTTGAAAGAAATATCGCCAATTAAAACAAAATCGTAAGATACGACGACAATCACAGTTTTTCTAAAACCAAATGATATATTTTATTTTACTTATATTGACTATCAAGAAAAGGTTTCAAAAACTAACTGTAGCCCGAATTTATATTTTTGAATTAAGTCCATATCGTTCTGAAGATGCGATATATAAAAAACATTATAATAAATATGTAATATCAAAAAAATAAAAATTAATATCACTTATCACTTTCCTCCCTATATTAATAAGCTTCTGGCCAGTGTTAGTCCATGCATGGTAATCACAGATAAGCGCCGAGTCTGGAAATAGCACGATTATATTAATAAGCAAATTTTTTATAAAAAAAATATATTAAAAGTGTTTCATTAGTGATTGTTTTTACAAACACCAATAATGATATGCATTATTTATTGCTAAAAAATGAAGTAAAAGTATTTGTTTGGGTTAAGCTTAAAGTTAAAATTTTTATGGAAATATGAAAATGAAGTCATGCTTACATGCATAATGAAAATAAGGTCATTAGGTTAAAGTACGTTGAAATCGTTTTAATAGGAATATTCATATGTTTAAATGAAGAAACACATTTAAAAATATGAATATTTGGAAGTTTTAACAAGCGCCGACGATGGAAAATATCAAATATATTAACGGGAATAGGAAAAAAAAATGAATGGGAAAGACAAACCAACAGCCGGATTTTTTATTGGTGGAAATCCACATCACCTCATGGATGGTAATCGTCCGTTGTGAACCAGAAGCACAGAATAAGTAACAGTACTACGAGGGTCAAACTGAAAGTTCTTACAAAAACAAAAACTAAGCATTCTAGCAAGTTATTAGTTTTATTATAACTTTTCAAAATAGCGTCCATTTACATCAATACATCGCTGCATTCGATGGAACCATTGAGAAA